>PUFA01001450.1:0-41692 GCA_003508835.1 Eonycteris spelaea
ATTGTACTTCTTAATCCCTTCTTTTCCACCTAGCCCCCCAATCCGCTTTCCATCTGACAACCATCAAAATGTTCTGTATCTATGAGCTTGTTTTCTGTTCCGTTTATTTATTTTCTTCTTTAGCTCTAAAATGTAAGTGAAATCATGGTATTTATCTTTCTCTGTTTGACTTACTCCACTCAGCACAATATCCTCCAGGTCCATCCATGTTGTGGAGGATGACAAGACTGTATCCTTTTTATGGCTAAGTAATACTCCATTGTATACGTATACAATCTCTTTATTCATTCATCCATTGATGGACACCATAGTTGCCTCTGTATCTTGACTATTGTAAATAATGCTATAATAAACATGGATTCACATGTCCCTACATAGTAGTGTTTTTGTATTTCTTCTGATAAATACTCAGAAAGTGATTATCAGTTCCTTCTTTGTCTCTTCTTCTAATCTTTGTTTTAAAGTCTATTTTGTCTGGTATAAGTATTGCTACCCAACCTTTTTTTAATTTTTTTTTTTTTTTATGAAATATATTTTTCCCTCTCCTCACTTCAGTCTGTGCATGGTTTTTGATCTGAAGTGAGTCTCTTCTAGGTAGTGTATGAAAAGGTTTTTGTTTTTCTTACCCATTTGTCTACCCTAGATTTTGATTGGAGCACCTAATCCATTTACAGTCTAAGTAATAGTTGATAGAGTTGTAATTATTTTCATTTTATTATTTGTATTTTGATCTTCTTTTATTTGTTTTTCTTCTTAAAGAAGTCCCTCTAAATTGCCTATAATACTGGCTTTGTGTGATGAACTCCTTTAGCTTTTTCTCGCTTGGGAAACTCTTTATCTGTTATTTGATTTTAAATTATAGCTTTGCAGGGTACAGTAATTTTGGCTGTAGGTCCTTATTTTTCATCACTTTCAATATTTTATGACAATCCCTTCTAGCTTGAAAAGTTTCTGTTGAAAAATCAGCTGACAGTCTTAAGGAGTTCCCTTGTAGGTAACTGCTTTACTCTTGCTGCTTTTAAGATTCTTTCTGTTGGTACCCTTGATGGAGTCCCACAGGCCCCTTAAATTTTTCTCATATTTTGAATTCTGTTTTCTTGTTGCCCTTCTAATTGGGTGTTTTATTCTACCTTATCTTCTCAAATGATTAATTTGATCCTCTGCTTTATCTAATGTTGATTCCTCCTAAGGTATTCTTCAATTTAGTTATTATACTCTTAATTTATGCTTGATTTTTCTGTTTTCTATCTCCATTTTTATGTTTTATAACTCTTTATTAAAGTTTTCACTGAGTTCATCTGCTCCCCCTGAAGTTCATTGAGCACCCTGATAACACGTATTTCAAACTCTGTATGTGGTAGATTTGCTTGTCTACATTTTGTTGAGTTTTTTTTGTTTGTTTGTTTGTTTGTTTTAGCTTTGTTCTGTTCTTTTATTTGGGACATTTTTCTTTGTCTCTCCATTTTGGCTACCTCCTTATGTTTGTTTATATGTATTAGGAAGGGCCCCTATGTCTCCTGGTCTTAGTAGAGTGACCTTATTTAGTAGGTGTCCTGTGTGACCCAGTGGCTCAGTCTCTCTGGTCACCTGAACCAGATACTCCAGGCATGTCTCTTGTATGGGTTGTGTGTGCCCTCCTGTCATAGTTGAGTCTTAGTTGCTGTTTGCCCATTAATGGGAGGGATTGACTCTTGAGCTGATTGTAAGGACTGGCCAGTAACTACAGTGGAGTAGCTGTTGTGCAAGGACTGAACTTAAAGAGCAGCATTTACTTTAATAGGGCTCTGGTGTCTGTCCTGTCTACCCTTTAGGTGCGTCATCTTTGGATGTGGCTCTGGGGAGTGCTCCAGCTGAGACAAAAGCTGGTCACTGGACATGAAGTTAGGGACCTCTAGGGAGGGGTCCCACAGAAGGCTAAGTTTAGCCATCACTTGTGTTTTACATGGCTTGGATGGGCCAGGATGTTGAGTGGGGCAAGGTCTCAAGGAATCACCCAGGTGAAGTAAACAGTGTTAGCCAGGTACATGGAGACTCGATTATGGCTACTGTCTGTGCCTCTATGCTGGGCTGGGGAGGGCTCACCAAATAAAGTGGATTCTGTCAGCACTTCTCTTTGGGAGAAAGCTGCCTCTCCAGCCCCTGCCCTGAAACCAGATAATACAGTTCCTCCTTGTATGTCTCTGATGCCTTTCAATCTGCTGCCCCAGTGCTGGAGCTCAGAGAGATTTTGTCATTGGGAAAAATCCATGCACTGGTCCTTTAAGAGGAATGCTTGGGTCTCCTGAAGCTCTCTTTCTCACTGAGCCATGATCTCCACTGGTTTGCATCTTCAGATTTTGGGGTCTTCTCTTCCAAGCACTACAACCCGAAGCTGGGGCTGGCCATCCTTTGCTCCTCTGCGGAAACCTCCACAGCTGAGATACTTTTTCTGATTTTTAACTACCACATGTGGGTTTGGGATCTGCTTTTTTCATGTCTCTACCCTCTTATTGGACTATAGGTGGCTTCTTCTATATATCCTTACTTGAAGGACTTTCGTTCAGCTAGTTGATTTTCAATGACGGTAGTTCTGTAGTTTTGTTGTAATTTTGATATGGTTGTCAGAGGAGGTCAGCACAACATTTACCTACACTGCCCCTTAACAGAAATATGTTCATGGTGTTTTCGAATATCTCATTGTATAATTTTTGTAATAATTCTCTGAGCTTTATAATGTGCGTATATATTATCATAGTCTACTTGAATCAAGCTTTTACCACTTCAAATGAAAGTGGGACATTCACTTTCAATCACGTTACTTAGCTTTCTCATTTAAAAATACAATTTTCTTTCATTTTAATTGTTATTTTTCAATTAAAGTTTGACATTCAGCATTTATTTTTATATTAGTTTCTGTTGTACAGCAGTAGTTTAGACATTTTATAATTTATGAAGTGATCCCCCAATTAATCTAGTACTCACTTGGCACCATGCATAGTTATTGCAATATTATCAACTATATTCCCTATGCTTGCACTTTACATTCCTAGGACTATTTTGCAACTACCAATTTGTACTTCTTAATCCCTTCAATTTTCTCAGTCAGCTCACAATCCTCCCATTCCATCTGGCAATCACCAGTTTCTTCTCTGTATCTATGAGTCTGTTTTTTTTGTTTTTTGTTTATTCTATTCTCTAAATTTTACATATAAGTAAAATCATATGGTATTTGTCTTTCTCTTCTGACTTATTTTACTTATTATAATGCCATCTAGGTCTATTTATGTTGCTGCAAATGGTAAGATGGCCAATAGGCACATGAAAAGATGTTCCATATCACTAATCATCAGAGAAATGCAAATTAAAACCACAATGAGCCATCGCTTCACACCTATCAGAATAACTGTCATCAATAAATCAACAAACAAGTGTTGGCAAGAATGTGCAGAAAAGGGAACTCCTGTGTGTTTTTGGTGGGATTGCAAATTGGTACAGCCACTGTGGAAAAAAATTTGGAGGGCCATTGAAAAATTAAAAAAAAATAGAACAACCTTATGACCCAGCAATTGCACTTCTGCATATTTATCCAAAGAAAACCAAAACACTAATTAGAAAAGATACATGTACCCTTATGTTCATTTCAGTACTATTTACAACTGCCAAAATATGGTAGCAATCTAAGTACCCACCAATAGATAACTGGATAAAGAAGATGTGGTAAATATATACAACAGAATAGTACTCAGCCATAACAAATAAAATCATACCATTTTTTGAGTATCAGATGATGTTACAATTTTTGTTTCAATTATAAAATACAGTTCATAAGATTCATGAGTAAACAGTCTATTATAAGTATATTTCTACTCTTTCTGTGTCCTGATGTTACAAGTTTCTTTTTTTATCATTACATTTTGTTTAAATAATTTTCTTCAGTCTTCTCTCTAGTGATAGATCTACTAAATGGAGAGTAGAATGGTAGCTACCAGGGTCTGGAGAATGAAGAGAATGGAGAGATGCTGGTCAAAGGCCACTAGCCTTCAGTTATAAGATAAATAAGCTCTAGGGAGCTAAGGACCAGCATGGTACTGTAGTTAATAATACTGTTTTTGCATACCTGACAAAAAAAAAAAAAGATAAGCATTCTCACTACATAGAGAAATGGTATCCAGGTGAGGTTATGGATATGTTAATCAATTTGTGTGAACAAAAAAAAAGGTGCTGTAATAAATCCGATGAGTTCAGTGACCAAAAGTAACCTCACAGCGTGATATAATCATAAATTCTTAACTGGGCAGGTCTTAGTGTGTAGTCGTATCCTAGGAACATAACTTCCTTAGTAAAAGGTTTATCTTTGCATTAAGCAAGTTCTATCCATTATTCTTGTGCATCTAGGTTAAAGCACTTTTGAAATGCCAGAATAATTCTCTTTTTCAGGTTTCTGTGAAACAAACCACCCTCAAGAGAGCATATGACCTTATTAACGATCCTGCAACCTAATCTCACTTTGCTTTCTCCCACATTCATGTAATCTTCCTTATGTTTTCTCCTTAATACAAAATACATAAAATAAACTGCAAAACTGCCATTTTTGGAAACATTTTTCTCAGTCTGTTGAGAACTTGCTTTCAGGTGTATCTTCTGGCTCAAACAAGTTCTAATAAATTCTTTAAAAAATGCCTACAGGTTTGGATGGTTTTACATTGACACCTGACTGTAGTAATCATTTTACAAAGTATGTTTATATCAATTCATCATGTGTGTACTTCAAATATACACAATTTTATTTGTCAATTATAATTTAATAAAGCTGATAATAAAAAGTTTAGATCTACTAGTGACAAATTTTTGGTTTTCCTTTATGTGGGAATATTTTTTATATTCTCTTCATTCCTAAAGATGGTGGATTTTTTTTTTTCCTTTCAGCACTTGAAATATTTTGTAGTTCCCTCTGGCTTTCTTGTTCTCATGAGAAATGTGCTGTTACTCAAATTGGTGTTTTTCAATAGTTAATGTGTTGTTTCTCTCTTGCAGCTTTCACATTTTTTTTCTTGAATTTTAGTTTTCAGAATTTTAATTATGGTATGTTTTGGCATGAATTTATTTAGATATATCCTCTTTAATATTTACTCAGTTTTATAAATCTTTAAGATTATGTCTTCCATCAAATTTGTGTTTTCAGCTATTATTTATCTGAATTCAACTTTAGCACCACTCTCTCCTCTCCTTCCGGCACTCTAATGATACAAATTTTTGTATCATCAGATACAAAGCTTCAAGTCACTGAGCCTCTGTTCATTCCCCCCACGCCCCGGCTTCACTGAAATATGATAGCCAATTAATTGCTTGTATTTTACCATTGCACAATTCAATGAGACTTTGTTCAATTATAGTTGTCATATAAAATATTATAAATTTAAGTTGGATAGCATAGTGATCAGAGATCCACATAACTTGCAAAGTGATCAACCCCACTAAATCTAGTACCCCCTCCTCACCACATATTTATTACAACATTATTAACTTTCTTCCACATATTATGCTCTACATCCCCATGTCTATTCTTAAACTATTCAATTGTACCTTTTCATCTCTTTGTCTTTTTTTTGTTGTCCCCTCAATACCCCTCAAGAATAGTAGCTCTCTAAATATACTCTGTATCTATGAGTTTATTTCCACTTGTGTTGTTGTTGTTGTTTATTTTGTTCTTTAGATTCCACATGTATGTGAACTCATGCAATATTTGTTTTTCTTTATCTGACCCATTTCATTCAGCACAATACCCTCTAGGTCCATCAAAGCAATATCTTATTCCATCCCCTTCATTTTAGTCTGTTTTATCTTTTAATCTGAAGCCAGTCTCTTGTCGCAACATATGTATGAGTCTTGTTTTCTTATCCATTCAGCCACTCTATCTTTTGGTTGGAGCACTTAATTATATTCCATATATTGTACTTGTTGATAGGAATGTAGTAATTACCATTCTTTATTCCTGCTTTTTGATGCATGTTTTTTCTTCTTAAAAAAGTCCCTCCAACATTTCCTGTAATACTGGCTTGGTGATGATAAATTCCTTTAACTTGTTTTTGCGTGGGAAGTTCTTTATCTGTCATTTGACTCTAAATAATAGCTTTTCTGGATAAAGTATACTTGGTTGTAGATCCTGGGTTTTCACCACATTGAAAATTTTGTGCCAAGCCCTCTGTCTTGCATAATTTCTTTTGAGAAATCAGCTGCCAGTCTTGTAGGTCTCCCTTGTAGGTGAGCACTACAAGCTCTCTTGCTGATTTTTTAAGATTCTCTCTTTGTACTTAACCTTTGGCATTTTAATGATGATGTTTCTTGGTGTGGGTTTCTTTGGGTTCCTGGTTTTTGAAACTCTCTGAGCTTCCTGGGGTTTTATGTCTATTATTTCACTAGGTAAGGGAAGTTTTCCATCATTATTTCCTCAAATAGCTCTTTGACATTTGTTTTCTTCAGGTAGCCCTATTACAAGGATATTTTTACCTTTAATAGTGTCCCATAGACTCCTTAAATTATTATTTTAGTTTTGATTTCTTTTTCTTACCATTCTGATTGAGTGTCCTTGGCTTTCTCATCCTGTATATAGGTCATTTGATCATCTTATTTATTCACTTTGTTTATTCCATTTAATATACTTTTCATCTCAGATAATATGTTCTTAATTTCCAACTGGTTCCCTTATATAATTTTCATTTTCATTTTTATGTTTTTTTTTAAATCTCTTTGTTGAAGTTCTCACTGGATTTAACCTAAAGTTCATTGGCATCTTTATAACTAGGATTTTGAAGTCTGCATCTATTAGATTGCTTGACTTCATTATTTCTGGTTCTCTGTTCTGTTCTCTCATATGGTTTATGCTTCTTTGTCTTCTCATTTTGGCTGCCTTTATGTGTCTATTTCTATGTACTAAACAAAGCTCTTAAGTCCCCAGTCTTATTAGTGTGGCTTTGTGTGGTAGGTGTCCAGTGGCGCAGACCTGAGAGGTTCAGTTGCAGGCCAAAGTTAGCTCCAGTCTGTGCTCCTCCCAGGCCACCTGTGAAGATTCAGCAAGCAATCCACAGATGCTGCACTTATAGTTGCCCCAAAAGGCCACACAGAAACCAAGGCCAACTGCCACTAGTTTGAGTCCAGGTGCTCAGCAAGGGGCACCTGACTAAGTGAAGACACACGTGGGTGTGGCTTGGGTGGGGCCCTGAGTTGGGAGAGACAGTTTCAGGAAATCCTCTGGGTGGAGCAACCTCTGTTATCCACTTTGATGACACACTGGGATTGAGGAGGGCTTGACAGAAGAACATTGGATACTGCTGTCCAAGAGAGATCCTCGCCTCTGGCCCTCACTCCAACAACTCAGTATCCCTCTGTGAGTCACTGACACCTCTCTGAGAAGCCAACCTCACACTGGAGTCTGTCATTGCAAAAGTACTCACACGGCTGCAGGTCCTTTAAGAGGGCCTCTGTAGATGTCAGTTGCTGCTACCACAGCCTCTGCCCCAGTCAGCCACTCAGGACCAGACAGCCTTGCATTCTCGCCCCATCTTACCTTCTGCCATTTTAAGGTGATTTCTTATATCTCTTTCTAGTTGTATGGCTTGTTTAGATCCTAGGCAAATTTTCCTTGCTGTTTTCTCCTTGTTTCTATCATAACTTTGATTTGGTCGCCAGAGAGATGAACAGAGCCTATATAATCTACACCATTTTTCCCCTCCTATCTGTTTTTCAATTCACCTTTTTTTCCTTTGATTCAATGTGCTTTTGCCTAAAAGACCATACCATAAAATCATACTGAAGAAGCTAAGCATGGGAAATTTTCAGCATTTTTACATAGGTCCCTTGTAAATATTTTCCATTTTTTTCTTGAAACTGCTCACTGTCCATGAGAAGGTTGCCAAAAATTTTTAATACAAAATAACAATGGGTAGAAACCTGTAGGTAAATCCTACTTTGTTTTGGCCTCCTCTCATGACAACAATCAAAATTACAACTACTATAGAAAGAACCATCATTAACAACCACCTGAATCTATCTAAACAAAAGTCTTAAAACTGAGGGACACCACAAAAAAAGGTCACCTTGAGATTAGTAGTGTGGCAACCTGACTCTGCCTGACATTTCCTGCTAAAAAGAGTTAGTTCCTCACTGAACCCTTCCCCCTTTTTCCCAGGACTCTCCGACTGACATGGCAGTCGAAAAACCTACTTAGACGATTAACCTGGTTTCCTTATACTTTGGCGAGATTCTATGTTTCCTTATGTTCTCCTTCCTTATATGGAATATCTATAGCTGTGTAGGAATATAGAAGTACAAGGTTATATAACTGTCTGCCATGTTAACAATCAGAGCTTGGCCTTTGGGAAAGAATCTGCTGAGCTGGTGCCTGCATCGATAAACTGCTTCTTGCTTCTTGGTGTCCCATCTCTCCATTCAAGAATCCCGCAACAGTAGGGGGGGAGGGGCAAAAATACAGAACAAACTGGTTCCATGCCCACACATAGTGGTTAAAAATCAGACGGGATATCTCAGCTGTGACAATCCACCAGGGTGAGTGAAGGTTCAAAGCCTAACATCAGGGTCCCAGCAGAAAGCACCAGTGCAGGGAAGATAAGTCCCTACAACTTCTGGCTGTCAAATTCAACAGAGTTTGTGGCTGAATGAGAGGCAAAGGGCTATGGATACCAGTTGTCCATATTAAAGAGCCCACACATAAACTAAATCACTGATGAACACACTTGCTCTGAGCTCTAGAACTGGGCAGCAACTTGAAAGGAGCCAAGAACATACAGGAAGGAAATGAATTTTCTGGCTTCAGGGTAACAACTGGAGGCACATCTTCTTTCCAGACAGACATGCTGGCAGAATCTAGTTTCTTTGTTAAGGCCTCCCCACCTAGTGTGGAGACACAGGCAGGCACCATATTTGAGTCTACATCACCTAACTAACACTGGTCACCTCTCCCTGGTGATTTCTGAGACCAGGCCTTACCCAACTTGTGGGACCACCCAAGCCACTTCCAGTGGCTTTTTTATACACATGATCTGTCTTGGCTTATGCTGTGAATTTTCCTAAAACCTTTTTAATGGTTCACAAACACCAAACAAGCAGCATCAGGCCTTGGAATGCCCCGTACATATTGCCAAGCAGATCTAAGCATAGCACCAGTGACAGTCAACCATTGTTCATGGATTGGTGTCACAAAGTACATTCAAACCTAGAACAAGTGGTTGCCACCTGCGGATTGCTTCACGTCTCATGCCAGGTGGCCCTGGGCAGGAAACAGGTTGAGCCCAAATTTGGCCTGTGGTAGGCTTTGGGGCCAGCACATTTTAGACAGAGCTAGATCACCAGCAAGAGCTACATCTGAAGACTATACACCAAAAGAAAATTGGGCAAACACCAGAGCTTTGCTAAAGTAAATCCTGCTCTGTAGATTTAGCCTCCACACAATAGCCTCTCCACTATAGTCACAGCCAGTGCTCACAACCAATAAGCTCTAGAATAAATTCCTCTAACTGATGTGTGAAAATCAACCAAGGTTTAATGGCAACAGGAGGGCACACACAACACATACATAGGGCATGTCTGGAGCACCCAGCTCAGGTGACCAGGGAGATAGTGCCACTGGACCCCACAGGACACCTACTATATATAGGCTCTCTATCAACACCAGTAGACCTAGTAGCCCTACTTAATACATAGAAACAAACACAAAGAGACAGCCAAAATGGGAAGATAAAAGAAACATTTCCCAAATGAAAGAGGACAAGGCTCCAGAAAACACACTAAACAAATTGGTGATAAGCAATCTACCAGATGCAGAGTTCAAAATGTTGGTTATCTGGATGCTCAATGAACTTTAAGGAACAGTAGATGAACTCAGTGGGGATTTTAACAAAGAGATAAAAATAAAAGTGGAGATAAAAATATATAAAAAAATAACCAGTCAGAAATAAAGAATACAATAACTGAAATGAAGAATACATTGCAGGGAATCAATAGTAGATTAGACAAAGCAGAGGATCTAATCAGCAATTTAGAAGCTAAGAGAGCATAAACACCAATGAAAACAGCAACAAGATAAAAAATTAATGAGGATAGCTTAAAGGGTCTCTGAGACAACATTAAGCATATCAACATTTGCATCATACAGGTATCAGAAGAAGAAGTGAGAGGGTAGAAATTTTGAAAATGTATTTGAAGAAATAATGAGAGTGATGTCAAAGGCATTGCAGAATTAGGTTTCCCCTTGAATTCTCCCCTTGAAATTACAGAAAAATTAAATAGCTACAGTTCAACAGAAAATTCCTAGCCAAACACACAAACATGTCTGTGAGATGCACATCATAACTTTTGCAGGTGTGCAAAATGGGTGAGCAAGAGAGAAGGAAAGGGAAAGGAGCAGAGACTGGTGCTGCTGACACAGCCTGGAGCTCCCCCATGAGACTCAGAGAGAGGGAAAGAATTAGGTTAAGGTGTACACTCTCCTTAGCTCCAGGCACCCCTGCCTAACTGATCAGCATATTCTACAGCAGCAGATTATGGTGATCAGAGAGGAAACCAGGGAAGAGATGGAATACAGATGTGCAACAACTGTGTTCTAGCAACTGCCTTTGCCAGGCAGAAAGCTGAGTCAGAGCTGGACTGCTTCTCACAACCCTCCCAGAGCTCCCCTCCCTGCACACTCTTAGAGCTAACTTCAGACCCTAAGGTAAACTGCAGTTGCTAGTGTTGGCCTACAGTACAAGAAGTCTGCAACATAGGGAACTAAGGAGAAACACACAGTGGCTGGTCTGAAGGGAAGGGGTGGTAATACAGAGAACTGGCAGAAGAAAGATGACAGTTAACATTACTGGAAATAAAACAGCCCAAGCACATAAGTGGCCTCTCTCAACCCACCCTAGCCCCACACATCCAGTCTCATCTTGGCAGAGGCACTGGGACACTTTAGGCAGCATAAAGCTGCATCTGGTTTGCTGGAGTAGCACAGAGACTTCATGAGCTCTTCAAAGGCTTGGAACCCCACCAACATCCATCAAATCCTCCCATAGGGGTAGAGCCCTGGGACATAGGTGACCTGATCACAGAGGAAATACACAGCTCCTGAGGGAATAAGAGAGATCACTATTATTAATAATAATAATATTAAAAAAAAACAACAATATATTCCCATAAATGCCTAGACAGAGAAATAATACATCAATACTATGACTAACAAAGGTGACATGGCAACTTAGGGAAAAAAGAGAAAAATTTCCAGGAAATAATTTAAAATATAGAAATATACTATTTAAATGACAGAGTTAAAGATTGTAGTTCTGAACAAACTCATCAAGATGCAAGAAAACTCAGATAGACAGTTTAATGAATTAGAAAAAATAACCAATAAACAACAAGAATACTTTATGAAGAGGTTTCAACTTTAAAAAAAAGAACAAATTAGAACTGGAATTGAAGAATTCAACACAAGATATGATAAATGAAATAGCGAGCTTAGGAAATAGAGCTAACCAGGTAGAGGAAAGAATTAGTGATATCAAAGAAGAACTTTGAAAATGATGCAAATGGAATGAAAGAGACTTGGGAGTGAAAAAAATGAAATAACTATACAATAAATATCCTAAAGCATTAGAAAAAACAACATAAAAATAAGGGATAGACTAGTAGGGAAAGAGAGGGGAACACAGCAGAGACCATATTCAGTCAACAGAATTTTCCAAACCTATGAAATAAACTGGATTTGCAAATCCAAGAATCATAAAAGAACATATAATTATCTCAACCATGAAAAAGCCTTCTTGAAGACATATTATATTAAAATTGTCAAATATTAATGACAAAAAAGAATTATCAAGGCATCCAAAGAAGACAGAAATGTACATGAAAATCCATTAGACTTCCATCAGACTTTTCAGCAGACACTTTACAAGCTAGGAGGGAGTGGAATTAAATACTCAAACTGTTTAATAAAATTACTAGCCAAAAATAATATATCTATCAAAGTTCACCTTTAGATATGAAGAGAAAATAAAGATCTTTATGGACATACAGAAGCTGAGGGAATTTTTACTACAAAGCTTACATCATAGAAAATACTGAAGAAGGTGTTCTACCTGAAACAAAAAGAGAAAAAGGAACGAAACTATAAGTAAGATGACTAACAGACAGAAACAGGAAATTGCAACTTTATTCAGCATAAGGTATTATAAACTTGAATATTACATAATGACTAAGGAAAGTAAAAACATTTAAAAAGGGAATAAGAAGAAAATAGATATTATACTCAGAAATGAACTCACAGCATAAACAGGGATAATTTTGAGAAAAAAAAAAACAGAAAATAAAGGGAATAAAGATATTAATTTTGTAAAGAAGAAGATAATACACACTCAGGACTACTGTGTATATAAAACTTTTTTTACATAAACCTAAGATTAACCCCAAAAAGAAGTCCAGAACTGAGATAAATATAATAAAAGAGGAAACAGAGGGGAAAATCATAATATCACCAAACTAAAATAACAGACAAAAACACAAGAACAAAGAAACGATAGAGACACCAAGATACCAGAAAATAAAAGATAAAATGGTTATAAAAAATGTTAATAATCACCCTAAATGTAAATAAACTGAACTCACCAATAAAAAGCCACAAAGTCACAGATTAGATCAAAAAACAAAACCCAGGACATGGTTCCATAGTGTAGCAATTAGCATGTCTGCTTTACATGCAGAAGGTCCTGGGTTCATGACCCAGTGGTGCCATGGTCATGGTCTATGGCCATGCCACCATGAGCAAGCCTGATCATGGAAGCTAAGCAGGTTGGACCAGGTTAGTACTTGATTGGGAGACCACCTAGGAAGACCAGGTGCTGTAGGTATAAATTAAAAATTGCTTTCCTGAGACACATCTAGCTGCAAGGACAAATACAGACGCAAAGTGAAAGGGTGGAAAAGGATACTCCAAGCAAATGGCATCCAGAAAAGTGGGTGTAGCCATTTTTATATATGATAAAACAGACTTCAAGATAACAAGTGCAAGAGACAAAGATTGACACTTCATAATAGTAATGAGAATTATACATCAAGAAGACATAACACTTATTAATATATATGCCCTTAATTGGGGAGTACCAAAATATGTAAAGCTACTACTAACAGAACTAAAGGGAGAAACAAACAAAAACACAATTATAATAGGGGACCTAAATACCTCACTGTCAACTATGGATGGATCATCCAAACAGAAAATCAATAAGGAAATATCAACCTTAAATGACACACTAGACCAATTGTACATAATCGATATTTACAGGGCCTTTCATCCAAAACACAAGATTATACGTTCTTTAGTACACATGGAACATTTTCAAGGATAGACCATGTATTCGACACAAAGTTAGTCTCAACAAATTTAAAAGACTGAAATCATACCAAGCAGATTTTCTGACCACAATGCTTTTGAAATCGGAGATAAACTGCAAAAAGGAAGAAGAAAAATGCCCAAACGTTTGGAGATTAAATAACATGCTACTAAAGAATGATTGGGTTAAAAAAAAAAAAAAGAATAAACAGAGAGACAAAGAGATACATAGAAACAAATGAGAATGAAAATATAACATATCTAAACTTTTGAGATACAGCAAGAGTGGTAATAAGAGGAAAGTTCACATCATTACAGGCTTATCTCAAAAAATAAAAAATCCCAAATAAATAGCCTAACATTACATCTTCAAAAAACTAAAAAGAACAAATGAAGCCCAAAGTCAGCAGATAAAAGGAAATAATAAAAATCAGAGCATAATTAAATGAAACTGAGAATAAAAGGATGCTAGAAAACGTTAATGAAACAAAGAACTAGTTATTTAAAAAGATTTTAAAAAATTGACAAACCTATGGATAAATTCGCTAAGGCAAAAAGAGAAAAGACACTAATGAAAAAATCAGAAATGAAGGTACAATGAATACTTTAGAAATATGAAGGATCGTGCAAGCATAATATGAGAGATTACATGCACCAAACTCAATAACCTAGAAGAAATGGAAAAGTTCTTAGAAATATACAACATTCCTTAACTGAGCCATGAAGACCTGGAAATCTAAATAGACAAATCAACAGTAAGCAAATTTAAATGATCACCCAAAATCTTTTAAAAGTTTAAGTCAAGGACCAGATTGCTTCATTAGTAAATTCTACCAAACACTCAAAGATGATTTAATACTTGTTCTCAAAATTTTCCAAAAATTAAAGAAGAGGCAATACTGCCAATGCATTTTATGAGGCCAACATTACCCTGATACTAAAACCTGATAAGAATACACACATACACACACCACACACACACACACACACACACACACACAACTGATGAATACAGATGCAAAAGTTCTAAACATAATGCTAGCAAATTGAATACAACAATACATTAACAAAATTACGCATTGTGATCAAGTGGGCTTTATTCCAGGGGCTCAAGAATGGTGTAACATATGCAAATTAATTAACATCACATACAACATGAAAAAATAAAGAATAAAAATCATATAATCCTAGCAATATATGCAGAAAAAAAAAACATTTGACAAAATATAGCATCATTTATTATTAAACACTTAATAAAATGGATATAGAAAGAAAGGGCTTTCAACATAATAAAGGGCATGTAACAAACCCTCAGCGAATATCACACTTAATGGTAAAAACAAAGCCATTCTCTTAGATCAGGAAAAAGAAAAGGTTATTTGGTCTCACCACTTTTATCCAATATAGTATTGGAAGTCCTAGCTAGAGAAATCAGGCAAGAAAAAGAAATAAAATGCATTAAATTGGGAGTGAAAAAGTCTTATTGTCACTTTTTTGCAGATGACAGATTCTGTACATAGAAACACCCTAAAGACTCCACACACACACAAAATCTTTTAGAAGTAATAAGCAAATACAGTGCATTTGTGAAATACAAAATCAATATATAAAAATTCAGTGTTTCTATACCATAAACATTGAAATTTTAGAAAAAAAATATAAAAATTACTTTGTTTTGCAATTATAACAAAAAATAAAATATCTAATAAATAAACTTAATGAAGCATGTGAAGGACCTATACATGAAAAACTATAAGACATTATTAAAAGAGACTGAGGAGACACAGAGAAATAGAAGCATATTACGTGTTCGTGGAAGAATCAACATAGTTAAAATGATTTTATTGCCCAAAGTAACATACATATATAATGCAATTCTCGTTAAAGTTCCAATGGCATTTTTAAAAGAAATAGAACAATAAAATCATCATATTTGCATGGAGTCACAAAAGACACTAAATAGTCAAAGCAATCCTGAGGGTGGGGGACAAAAACAAGGCCAGAGATATCACACTGGCTGACTTCAAATTATACTAAAAGCGACAATAATCAAAATGGCATGGTATTGGCAGAAAACAGACATTACAGACTAGTGGAACAGAATGGAGAGTTCAGAAATAAACCCCCATATATATGCGCAAATAACTTTTGACAAAGAAGCCAAAAACACACACTGGAGAAAAGAAGTCTCTTTAATAATTGGTGCAGAGAAAAATTGGAAAGCCACATGCCAAAAGATTAACTGAACTGCTATCTATCACTATGCACCAAATTAAGTTAAAGTTTAAAAAAAGCCTAAATTAAGACCTGAAACAGTAAATTGCATAGAAGAAAACATTACTAAACTCCATGGTCTTCATATTTAGAGGGGATTTTATGGATTTGTCCTCAAAGGCAAGGAAAGTAAAAGCAAAAATAAGATGAATATATCAAACAAAAACTTCTGTACAGCAAAAAATAAATACCATCAATAGACAAAAAGATAACCAACTGAATAGGATAAAAAATATTTGCAAAAAAAAATGCCTCTGATAAGAAGGTAATACACAAAATATACAATGAACTCGTACAACTCAAGAAAACAAAAATCCAATTATTTTTTTTGAGGACCTGGACAGACACTTCTTCCAAGAAAACATAATATAAACAATAAAACAGATATATGAATAAAAAGCTCAACTTCACTAGCTATTAGAAAAATGCAAATCAAAACCACAATGAGATATCAATTATTTCACACCTGTTAGAATGGCTATCAAAAACAGGACAAGTAATAATAAGTCAGAAAGGTGTGGGGAAAAAGGAACCCACATACACTACTGTGGAAATGTAAATTGGTACAGCCACTATAGAAAAACAGCATGGAAGTTCCTCAAAAAACAAGAATAGAATTACCATATGCCCCAGCAATCCCTCTTCTGGTTATCTACCCCAAAAAATATGAAGATATATATCTAAACATATATGCACCTCAGTGTTTATTGCATTATCACTGTGGCCAAACATGGAAACAACAGAAATTCTTTTTGGTAGATGATTGGATAAAGAAGATGTGGTACTATATACAGTAAAATATTAAAAAATGAAATACGCCATTTGTGACAAATGGATTAATGTTAATATTATGATGCTAAACAAAGTAAATCAGAAGGAAAAAGTTGAAAATGATATGATTTTACTTATATGTGGTATATAAAACTAAATACAATAAACAAACAGAGAATCATAGACATGAATAACAGTTTATTGGATATAAGAGGGAAGTAAGAAGGGGGAAATAGATAAGGTGTAAATGGTTTTAAATATGTGGTGACAGAAGAAATTGAACTTTAAGTGGTGAATACACAATGTAATATGCACATGATGTATTATTGATTTGTACACTTGAATCCTGTATTATTTTTGTTATCCATTGTCATCCCAATAAATTTAATAAATAAAAATAAATAATTCCTGAAACTTCCATAACCTGACAAAATAGACATGCAAGCCCAGGAAGTACAGAGTCCCAAACAAGACGAACCCAAAGAATTCCACTCCAAGGCACATCATCGTTAAAATGCCAAAGTTTAAGACAAAGGAGAATCTTAAAAGCAGCAAAAGAGCATCCAGTAATTTATAAAGGAGCCTTTCGTAAAACCATCAAATGATGTCTCAGCAGAAATTTTGCAGGTCAGAAGGCATTGGCAAGAAATATTCAAACCTACAACCAAGATTAACTCTACCAAGCAAAGCTATCACTGAGAATCAAAGGACAGATAAAGAGCTTCCCAGATTAAACAACCAACCAACCAACACAACAACAACAACAACAACAACAACAACAACAAAAACTAAAGGAGTTCATCAAAACCAGACTAGTATATATAAGGAATTTTTAGAGAGACTTTTTAGAAAAAGAATTAGGAAGAAGAAAGATAAAAAATCTGAATAATAACACGACAATAACTTTATATCTATCTGCAATTACTTACATGTTAATAGGCTAAATGCTCCAATCAAAAGACATACGGTGGGTGAATGGATTAAGAAAACAAGACCCTTACAGATGCTGCCTACAAGAGACTCACTTCAGCTCAAAGGACGTAGGTAGACTGAAAGTAAAGGAATGAAAAAAAGATATTTTTTTGAAAATGAAATTTAAAATTGGGATAGTAATACTTATACCAGAAAGACTTTAAAACAAAGATATAACAGGAGAGACAAAGACAGACCCAGTAATTTCACTTCTGAGTATCCAAAGAAACCGAAAATACTACTTTGAAGGGATATGTGTATCTATATGTTCTTGCATCACTATTTATAATATCCAAGACATGGAGGCAACTTGGGCATTCATTAATAGATGAATGGATAAAGAAGAGAGGATAGATAGATAGATAGATAGATAGATAGATAGATAGATATAGATATAAGAATATAGATATAGATATAGAAGATATAGATATATAATGAAATATTACTCAGCCATAAAAAAGAATAAAATCTACTATTCTGTAACAACATGGATACACCTAGAAGGTTTTGTGCTGAGTGAAGTAAGTCAGAAAAGAAGCAAAATGCAATATAATTATCTACATTTAGAATCTAAAAAAATAATAAAAATTAACAAATAAAATGTTACTTTATAGGTACAGAGAACATTTTGATGTTTGCCAGGTGGGAGGGGTTTGGGGCATCGGTGTAAAGGGGAAGAGATTAAGAAGTACAAATTTGGTAGTTACAAAATAGTTATGGTGATGTATAGTATAAGGATAGAGTCAATAATATTGTAATGTTGTAAATAACTGTTTTGCTGTCATATGCTTACTAGATTCACTGGGTCTTCATTTCATAAATAATATAAAAGTCGGATCACTATGCCATACACCTGAAACTAATATATTGTCTGCCAACTGTAATTGAAAAAAATATATTAAAAAAAATGGATACTAGACTTCTTAGGTGATCATTTTATCAGTTATATAAATATTTAATCATAATGCTGTACACATAAAAGTAATATAATTATGTACATCAACTGTAATTGAAAAAGAATTTTAAATGTCAGTAAAAAAAAATGTATAAAGGGTTTTGTTTCAAGACTGTGACATCGAAAGTCCCTGAACTTACCTGTACCATGGACATACTCAATTAACAACTATATACAGAACAATTTCCTCTGGAAAAAAAAAAAAAACTAAAAACTATCTTAACAACTTCCACATATCAGGCAAACAATAAACAAACAAACAAGACACATGGAAGCAGATAGAAGAGACTAAGACAGTGACTCACAATCAGGAGGAGTGAGGATTTCAAACTTCCACATTAGAAACCCAAACTTTTAAGTCTTGCACCTGAGAGACAAGTCCCCAAACATCTAGTTTTGAAAACCTACAGGGCTTGTGTCCTTAAGGACACACAAATTGAGAATATAGCAAATTGAGACACAACTCTTAAAGGGTTTACCCCCTCAGACTTACTTATTCCAGAACCAGTGCAGAAAATAATATATGAGAGGCACTCAGGCTTTATGTGAAAGAGGCTTATTTACTTATTTAAGTAAATAAGTGTTGACCTGATGGGCAGGCATCAAATTTAACATATATAGAGAGAGAAGTCTTCTAGGTTACTTCTCTGGGCAGAGAGGCTAGCATATATCATCTTTGCTCTTTTTGTCTAACACATTCCAGCTCCATGTATCTCCCAGAAAGGAGTTTGTATTCTCCTTTGACACCCCAACTTTTGAGGCGGCAACCCAGGGGACACCTCTAGATTGCCTGGCTCTAGTGGCTATCAGTGCTTACTCTCATGGTTCAACAGAACTGTAACCAACAGAGAAAGAGTTCTTCAATGGCTACCACTCCTAGGACAAAGCAAGAGGCAGTAGCCTAAGGAGCTTAGTCTTTCTGTGAAAGAGACCTGTTTGTCTACATAAGCTGTAGCCTGAGGGGAAAGCGTTTAATTAAACACACATTTAATTATTAGAGGGATTTGGAGAAAAATGGCAGAGTGAGAGATGTCTCTAGATCTCTCTCTTCAAACAACAATAATCTGAACATCTAAAACTCAACAAAAACACCAAACAGCATACCAGCACATCTGAGCTACCACAGGTCAGAACCCCGGGTGTCGGGCAGTAGACTGGGAGAAATAAAGAAGATGCCTCTTGCATCCGCCTGAGCTCCCTGTAGGAGGAGGGAGAAGGGAGAAAGTGTTGGCAAGTTCCCTAAACAGCCCTGACTGGGAGAGTTGTGAGTTCCATACAGCTATCAGCAGGGCCAGTCATCAGGGCAGAAAGCAGAGAAGCAGGATGACAGAAAAACAACAATGATTTCTACCAGCCGCAGTTGCGAAACCAAGGCTGAGCCAAAGCCCCCAACCTCAGCCTGCAACCCAGAGGGTCCCTACCCCCATTACCGCAGAGCCCAGGGGAATCTGAGCAACACTGACAGGGACTGAAACTGAGGGGTAGCGAACATGATTAAATATCTACAAAAAATTAAAAGGCATTATTAAGAGTTTTATATAAACAGGGAATCCAAGAGGGCTTAACATGACTAACTGAAAACCAAAAGAAAAGCGCCTTCTTTGCAGCAGGCTAAAAGAGACCTTTATATAATAAATTTTTCTTTCTGATAAAAAAAAAACAGCAGAATACATTTCTGTTAATGCTCAGGAGGAGAAATAGTTCATTAAACCATGAACAATCAAGTGACAAAGCATCTCAGAAAGAAAGAAAAAATCTCCAGAAAATAAGCTTACAGACAGAAATATGAGAATTAAATAACAGAATTCAGGATACTAATTCTGAAAAAAACCTCAGTGTGTTCCGAAACAAGTAATATCAACAATTTTAGGAATTGAAAAACAACTAGATGAGCAGAGCAAGGAGATAGAAACCCTCAAGAAGAACAGAATAGATCTTCTGGAGATAAAGAAACACACTGTAGAGTAGAAAAATTAAATAGAAGCCTGGGAAATAGATGTGACCAAATGGAGAAAAGGATCAGTGATCTCAAAGCCAGAAATCTAGAAATAAATCAGAAGGAAGAAGAGCAAAACCAAAGAATAAAAAATATGAAAGAGAAATACAAAAACTAACTGATATCATCAGGAGAGGAAACATAAGAAAATAATGGGCATTTTTGAAGGTGAGGAAAATGATCAGGGACAAGAAAGTATTTTCAGAAAAATAGTTTATGAGAATTTCCCAAATCTAAGGAAAGAGCTGGAGCTTGGAATTCACGAAGTCAACAGAAACCCAATTATCTCAACCCAAAAATACCTTTACCAAGACACATTGTACTAAAATTATCAAAAATCAAAGACAAAGACAGAATTCTCAGGGCAGCCAGGCAGAAAAAAAATGGTGACTTAAAAAAGAAAACCCATTAGACTATCACCAGACTTTTCTGCACAAACCTTATAAGCCAGAAAGGAGTGGAATCACATATTTAAAATTTACGTGAAAGGAACTACCAGCCTAAAATAATGATTTGGCATAGCTCTCATTTACATATGAAGTAGAATTAAGACCTTTCTAGACATACAAATTTGAGGGAATTCTCCACTATGAGGCCTGCACTACAGGAAATACTGAAAGGGGTCAGCTCACCTAAAATAAAATGACAAACAAGAAATACATAATTAGGAGTGAGGTGACTATCAGGAAAATAGAAGCAGAGGAGTGCAACCCTTACTAAGAACATGGCATTATAAGCTTGAACAATAATAAGAGAATTGCTATAGCAAGATCCAAATTTGCAAAGTGGAATGGATGCACAGAAGAAAATAACTATCATTTACATATTCATAACGGTAACCATACACCAAAGATTCAGAACTGAAGTATATAACATAAAACATGAAAAAGCAGAAGGACAATCCACAAAGCTAACCAAAGTAAAGAAAACAGAAACACAAGGACAAGGAAGCAATGGAAATGCCTAACTACCAGAAAGCAAAAGATATAATGTCTATAAGAAGACCTCATATTTTAATAATCACCCTAAATATTAATGGACTGAACTCACCAATAATTGTTTTAACCATGTTATCTAATAAACTTAATTAAAAAATAATAATAAATAATAATTTAAAATAATTCATTAGTAACATACTCCTACCTACCCCTACTTATCTGAAAAGGGGAGAATTAGTGCAATGGATTTGGCCATGGAAAATAAAAGTCCGACACTGTTGTCAGGTAGGCCTAATAACCCATGGGGCAAGAGACTAGAGATTAACTTGCAGGTCATTCCTTGGGTAATGGCCGACTGGACACCACAAATAACTGTGAGATATCCCACAGGAGAGACAGAAAAGAAGAAAGTACTAATCTAAGGGGAACCTTTGTGTTGTCACTATGGTCTATCATGAGTTCTCCCATATTCTGTCATGTTGACATGGTGGGAACAATGCCACAAGGGGAACAGGTGTGGTATCAATGGCCAGGCCGGCTTTTCTTGGCAACTAAAATGTTATCACAAGATAACATGCATCTTGACATGCATCTTGCCTGATGGAAAAAGTTTACCTGTTTTGGTATCATTGTCCTCCCTTTCTTCTGACCTTAGGCTGCTTTATGCAAATATAATGGTTGAGTAGGCTGAGATCTATGTCATGATCATGAATATCTCACACTGTTCGATCTCCTTGGAGTTTCCTGTCAGCACCTCTGCAGGACTGCCCTGGCATATACATGCAGCTGACGTGACAGCATGGGATCAGCTGACACACTTGACCCCAGTTACTTGACTGGACTATCATCCATATTCAAGTGGACACACAAAGAAGAACTCAGCAGGGACTGGATAAACCCTTCCTGGGGTACTAAGTACATGGTCATGGCTGATTAGTGAAGGGGTGGAGGTGAATGAGGATGTGCCCATTGTATTGAAAGAAACACAGACTCTCGGCTGTTGGGGGTTGCCACGTCCCTATTCC
Organism: Eonycteris spelaea; assembly: GCA_003508835.1. Classification (NCBI taxonomy): domain Eukaryota; kingdom Metazoa; phylum Chordata; class Mammalia; order Chiroptera; family Pteropodidae; genus Eonycteris; species Eonycteris spelaea. The sequence goes on from PUFA01001450.1 coordinate 22,289, forward strand.
AAAAATATAACTACAGTCTCCTCCACCACACATTGGTAGACAGGACAGAAGTATGCTGGCATCCGCCCGACTATGATTTTGCCCCCAGGAAGCCAAAGGGTATGTAGGGCCCATGAATATCCATACATTACTCTAATTGGGCAGGCCACTGTACATGTGTACACCCATATTTGCTAGCAACTATGTGGCAGGCACTCCCATGGTGCCCCACAAATTGGGATATATATTATTCACAAAATGTCTCTATTAAATGGACCCCATGGTTATGTTACCTCTTCACCATCTTTATGCTTGTGTCAGGTGATATGGTAGTTGAAATGCAAGTGACAGCTTTGGCAGAACATACTGTCTGAGCCTTAAATTATACTCATAAAGCCCTTACTCTGATAACTGATGAAGTAGATCAAATTAGAAGTAGTACTGCAAACTCATATGATTTTGGATATTTTAACTGCTGCCCAAGGAGGCACTTGTGCCATTCTCCACACAAATATTGTGTTTATATCCTGGACCAATGGTACATTTCACAAGAAATATAGAAATTCCAGCGGCACATTGGGGATCCTCTGCAGGAGTGGTGGGCAGGTCTAAGGCCTACTTGGTACTGGGTCTTAGCTCTCCTAGGAGGTGGAACCTATCCCCTAGTGGCACATTGTTGTTTACTGTATTATTGTTGTGGCATATAGGCATAGCTCTACCCTCTTACAGCGATCACTTGCCAAGCCTTCATAGGTGTACTGGAGGAACACTGAAGGGGTGGAGTGTGCAGAGAATAAAAGATAGCTTGTAAGTCGGGCTCTCTCTGACACCCATAGCTAACTTATAAGCAGAAGAAACTCAGCACTCTCCCCTTATGTAACCATGTGTCCTGTATGCCTGTATGGACTCCCATTATCTGGCAGTATGCCATTATGGCTTAACGTGTGTATAAAGGTGTCACCACCATGAGAGGCAGGTTGTGCTTGCTGGATACACTGTCACCCTGTGAGGCTGACTGTGCCTTTGCTGGAATAAAGAGCTATGTTGCAGTTGCTTATGGCTCTCCACATTTTCTTCCAATTGCCCGAGCCTTGTACCCCTTACCTTGGAACTGCAAATCTGCGGCAACACAGGCAGGTTCCTGGTTTGGCATACATCTAGGAACCTACCATGGTGCTCTCAGGGGACAGAGGCCAGGGGACGCATCTTTTCACTCTTACTCTGTCTTGCTTTAGCTCTCCAGTAACTCTCAGAAAGAAACTTGTACCCTCATCTAGCACATCCAATTTTTGCACTGCCACCCAGGGGGACACTTCTAAATCACCTGGCTGTTGTGGTCAGCAGAACTTATTTTTGTGGTCCCACAAACTATATATTTGTATAATTTAAAAGCCACTCCCTGAGGGTTTGGCTTCAGTTAGCCAGAATCTAGATGCTGACTGAAATCTTTAGTACACTGACAGGTCTTGCACACCCTCAATTACTGGGAGCCACTAAAAATAAACTGCTTGGACAATCACAATTGTTTACTCTTTGTGTTGTGAAGTTCAATGAACTTTGACATTTGCTTAATGTCTTGTTATCTACCATTATAATATTAGGTAGAATAGTTTCACTACTCTAAAAAATCCTTGTGATTTTTCTTTCGATGCTCTCCCTTTTACCTGAACTCCTGGCAAACATTGATCTTTTTACTTTATGTATATTTTTGCCTCTTTCAGAATAGTATACAATTGAAATAATGCAGTATCTTCTTTTCAGAATGGCTTCTTTCCCTTAACAGTATGAATTTAAGGTTTGCCCATGTCAGTTTATGACTTAATTGGTCTTTTTTTTTTTTTTTGTATTGCTGAATAAGATTCAATTGTATGGGTGTACCAAAGTGTACTTATCCATTCTCACCTCTTGAAGGGCATTTTGGTTGCTTCCAGTTTTTGGTGATTACAAATAAGGCTGCTATGTTTTTCAGTTCTGTAATTTTAGTTTTTATTACATCTATTTCTTTGCTGAGATTTTCTATTTTTACTTATTTAAAAAATAATTTTATAATTGCCTATTTGAAAAATTTTATATATTTGCTTTAAAATACTTATTCATAATGTTAAAATCAATTCATCTTCATGTTAGCATCAGTTGAATGTCTTATTCACATGGTGATTTTCTGGTTCTTGTATGATAGGTGTTTTTTATTGTGTCCTAATATTCTGCCTATTTGGAAATTCCATTTTCTATTTAAATCTCTTATTTTATCAAGCATTCATCCTGTTTAGTTTTAGCATGTGGTCTTAGCTTACTTTTGTATGTTATGGTTCCAATGACAATTTAATTTTCAGAGGCCCTGTGATAGTATTTTGATTTGCTTGTTTATTAGTTGCTGCTATGGTTTTCAGTGGTTTCTGCTAGCACTGCCTTAATGGGCAGAAGGGGGTTTCTCTAGGTGGGAAGCCTCATGCTTCAAGGTGGGGAAAGAGATCTTTGCCTAAGGAGATATAAGAGACTTTTAGGATCAGATGTCTGTTGTGTGAAAGTTCTCCTTCCATAAAACATCCTTGTTGCCTTGGTGTTTCTAGGTGGGGAAGAGATGTGCCAAAGCTATAGGGCACAAAGAGGCAGGGAACTTTGCTGTGGCTAAGTTCTTGCTGATTTATCTGCCAATCATGCAGGACTTCAATTTCTTGAAAGTAGAGGAGTTTCACTGAGGCCTTGTAGGAGAAAAAACATTTTTTGAGTTGGGCCGCTTGTACTGAATCATCCTTGCCAGTGCTATCTTGCCATTTGGTTAGGATCCCCTGTTCAGTGACTTCCATCTGTCCAGTAGCTCTAGTAAATGAAGGAGTATCTGGCTTGATGAGGAGGAGGATACTTCCCCTGGCCACTTATTATCAGCTGAATTCTTATTCTACCCAGGAAGCATGAGTTTAACCTATGTTGCCTCTTTCACTAGAGGTTACTGGCTTTATCACCTTCTTCTGTAGAGAGAGGTGTTGTGAGATGACCTGCTTCTATGTTTTCCCTTCAGTCCTGATTTCCCTAAAACAATTTGACCTTCTCTTTCTATTTTCATATTTATCCTTTGGTTGCCACTTGTGTTATTTAACAGCATTTATAGTTAAACTTAGAGGTAGTATAGAGAAAAGTTTATGCCACCTTTTCTGTATGGAAGGGGGAAAGCTTAATTATTATGTGTTTCATCCCAGGTGTAAGCTTTTCTTGAATGATTGTTTAATAATTGATATGTTGATTATTTCTGATTAAGCTTTTCTCTATCTTTTTTTAAATGGAATTTTACAAATGTATAAATAGATAGACCACCTGTGTGTTTTATTGTTGATTCATAAAATCTACATAGTTTTTGTGTGTAAAGCCATAGTATGTATTATTAGTCCAGGTTTGATTTTTCGCAGATGTCTTAATTTATGTTCTATATACTAAAAAGTAACTTAATAACTTGCATACACTTCTGGCAGAAAATACTATCAAGGGGAATAAAAATTCTGCCTAGGAAGATGTAATTATTTTGTGTTTTCGAATTTCTTTAAAAGAATCTAAAGTAGCCAAATAAAAGACATACACTTGCTCAAACTTGTAAAAATCTAAGATTTTAGCTTTAGAGTTACATGCCTTGGCTCATAAAAGACCTCTGTATGTGTGATTACATCCCCTAAATCTATTATTTGAACATATTTCAAGGGTTTCTGGCTCACATGTCAATTTTGAGTAATTTAGAGGGTCAGTAATAAATTCACTTCTTAAGTAGATTTAAAATGAACTGAGCGGATAGACATAGGGGCCAGGAAATGGAGTGCTGAACATTTTTACATTTTTGTTTTATATGTCTGGAGAAAATTGTTTTATGTGTAAAGCCAAAATGTTTTTTTTCTTTAAATATGTACTTAACAAATTCAGTTCTCAAATATGGGAATAACCTATCCACGTGAAGATTTAGTTCTATGGGACAGTATTACTATCTCAGGGCTGGAGTAAATGGAATGATAAAATGAAGTGAACTCCCAGTGCTTATTATTCTTTAATGGATTAGATTCATACAATCAAAAACATATACCAGTGGTTCTTACTTTTCAACCTAGTACCTCACTTCTCAGGGTAGAAGTAAGGGGTAAGAATTATCTAGGGAAGTCTCTCCACATAGAAGGGGGAAGAGTGGGAGATAAGCAATCCAATAACATTTGGCATTATTAATTTTTAAACAGCCAATGTAGTAGGCAAAACATCATATCCCATTCTCAAGAATTATATTAATTTTGATTATTAAAGATTTGGCATCATCTCTAATATTTTATTATTACTTATTAATTACAATGTTTTTGACCATGTCATAGAGGGCAAATGTTACACATCTCTTAAAATATCCCTGTGAGGTATATGCAAGTGAAATTCTGCTTAGACTGAAAGGTCATAAAGCTAACCAATATTAAAAATGTTTTCCTTCAATTAAAAAAAACTTGCTAAATGCAGCATGTTAAACCTAGTATTAGTTTGGAAGACCCAAATCCATTTCTCACTAATGATGACAAAAGACAGAATAACATACTTTTCTATTGTGGTTGTAATGATCCACTACTGTATATTGTCTGACAGGAGATATTATATTACAATTGGTTATGCTTTCTGTTAACCATCCAAACACAAGCACATATTGTAACATTATAGGTTTTCTTAATAACTTCATGAATATCAAGGACCATAACAAATTTTTCATACCTATTAGAAGACATATACATTTTGCAGGCATTCTTAGGAGTTCATTATGGTGAAGAAAATCCAAAAATTTATCTCTTGCATTCCTTTTTAAATTTTAATGTGTGTCACTCCTGTCTCCACTTAAATTTTGAGTTTGTTCTTTTGTAAATTAATATAGAAAGCAACAGGATTATAGTGGTGACATAGTGGTAATAGGGGTTAGAAGTTGAAACCCATGGTTTAAGTCTCAGCACTTAACATATTTATGGAGCAAACTCCCATAGTCCAAATTTTATTTAATTTCAATAGCTAGAAGAGATGAAATCTAACTTCCATTTGCTATTTATTAAGCCTGTGAAAGTCACTTTTTGCTTTAATTTCCTCTTTGCAGAGAGTTACTGAGATTGTTATAATAGGATAAAATTAAGGACATTATTTTGTACACTTTAAGTACAGCACACATATAAGAGATTATTATTTTGGCAGTCACATCCTTTTTCTCTAGAATAACTTTGATATTTCTGCTTGCCTTATTTAAATCATCTGTAAATTATATCACTTATTTCTGCATCTAGGCTAAACAGACATGCTCTCTATTACATTTTCAGATTTCCATTTGTGGAGGCATTCTCAAGCTTCTAGGGTACATTGATGAACTGAGAAATGTCCTGAGAATTAGTAAGTCTAATCATCAAGTTCAAATACTGCCTGCATGGCTAATTTTAGCTTTAATGAGGAATATCTCATTGGGGAATAAAGTTCATTTTCTTCTTTAATAAAGTAGTATTTGCTAGATTAAAATACATATCCTTTTGGAGATTGGTAAAATTCAGGACAAAATTCTTCTATTAGATCTTTATAAAATTCATGTTGACTGTCCCTAAAATAAGTGGAGTGTGAGAGACAAGTTTTAGGTTTCATTAGTCTGTTGAAAGGAAGAGAAAAAAATACCAATTGCATAGAAGCAGTAAGCAAAACCCCTATTGCCAAAATTCTAATGAATCCACCTCACTCTTGTATCGCAGAATCTTTGATCCAAAGATGGGAGATTGATCTAAGATCTGAGCTTTCCTTTGCAATGACTCAGCAAAATCACATTTGTCTATGAGGCCTAAGGAGGTATTCTTCCAATGGGAATTGCTTGTAAAGCTAATAAAATTCTCTCATGAAAAGCTGAAGTGATGTGTTTCATGGGACACCACCAGGGTGTGTGTGCATCTTAATTTTTTTTGTATTTTTTTAATTTACCAGTTGGTATATTAATATTTAATATTAGTTTCAGGTGTACAACTTGTGTGATTAGACCTTTGTATAACTAAAAAGTGATTATCCGGATAAATCTAGTACCCAACTGACACCATATATATAGTTATTACAATATAATTGACTGTATTCCTTATTTTACACTTTACATCCCTATGACCATTTTGTAACTACCAATTTGTAATTCTTAATCCCTTCCTCTTTTCACTTACCCCCTAAACTCCCCATCTGGGAACTATCAAAATATTCTCTTTATCTATGAGGGTTTTTTTTTTTTTGTCTATTTATTTTGTTTCTTAGATTCCAAATGTAAATGAAATCATTAGATCTTTTAGTTTCTCTGTCTGACTTAACTCCAAACAACACAAAATCCTCTAGGTCAATGCACATTGTTGCAGATGGCAAGATTTCACTATTTTTATGGCTGAGTAATATTCCATTTTATATGCATAACACCCCTTCTTTATCCATTCATCCATTGGTGGTCATCCAGGTTACCTCCGTACTTTGACCATTGTAAATAATGCTGCGGTGAACATATATATTCTCATATCTCTTTGAAGTACTGTTTTGAGTTTCTTCAGATAAATACCCAGAAGTGGGATTACTGGGTCCTTCTTTGTCTCTTATTATAGCCTTTGCTTTAAAGTCTGTTTTGTCTGGTATAAGTATTTCTATCCTAGCTTTTTTTTTTTTATTTTATGTTTCCATTTCATAAAATATTTTTCCATCCCTTTACTTTTAGTCTGTATGTGTCTTTCGATCTGAAGTGTCTCTTGTAGGCAGCATATGTAAATGTCTTGTTTTCTTATTCATTCAGCCACCTTATGCCTTTTGTTCCCAGCTTTATCAAAATATCATAGACAATTAGTTGCTCGTGTTTACATTGTATAATTCAATGAGTTTCTTTCCATCATAGTTGGAATACAATAATATATTAGTTTCAGTTGTACAGCATAGTGATTAGAGAACTATATAACTCATAAATTGATCACCCCACTAAATCTAGGACCCCCTCTTCCTCCTTACATATTTATTACATTGTTAACTATTTTCCTTATGCTACACTTTATATCTCCTTGTCTATTTTGTAACTATTCATTTGCATTTCTTAATCCCTTTGCCCTTTTTTACCATCCCCCCAAGACCCTCCCACCTAGTAGCCCTCAGAATATTCTCCGCATCTATAAGTTTGTTTCCATTTTTGTTGTTGTTGCTTATTATGTTCTTTAGATTCCACATGTACATGAGATCATGCGGTGTTTCCCTGTTTGACTTACTTTATTCAGCACAATACCCTCAAGATCCATCAAGGCAATATATTTTTTTTATTCCCTTCCTTTTAATCTGTGTGTGTATTTTATTCTAAAGTGAGTCTCTTCAGCACATTGCAAGGGTCTTGTTTTATTATCGATTTAGTCTTTTGATTGGAGCATTTAATCCATTTACATTTAAAGTAATTATGGATAGATATATTTCCTTTTATTCCTCCTTCCTCCTCCTCTTCTTTTCTCCTTCCTCCTCTCTCTCTTCCTCTCCTCCTTCTCCTCCTCTCTCTTCCCTCCTCCTCCTCTTCCCTCTCCTCCCTTCTCTCCTCTCTTCCTCTCCTCCATTCTCTCCTCCTCTTCCTCTACTTCTTCCTCTATAAAAAATCCCCTCTAACATTCCTTGTAATACTAGTTTGGTTTTGATGAACTCCTTTAGCTTTTTTCTGTCTGGGAAGCTCTTCAGCTGTCTTTTTTAAAAAAATTAAGTTTAATGAGATAACATTGGTTAATATAATTATATAATTTTCAGGTGTACATTATAATTCAACATCTGTATATTCTATTGTATGTTTACCACCCAAAGTCCAGTTTCCTTTAGCTACCCTATATTTGATCCCACTTACCCACTTCACCTTACCCCTACTCCCCTAAATTTGACCCCCTATACCCCATTTACCTCCCCCCTTCTCTCCTACCCCTATCCTCTGGTACCACTAGTCTATTGTCCATGTCCATGAGTCTCTGTTTCTTTGTCCTGTTCATTTGTTATTTTTAGGTTTATATCTCACATATAAGTGATATCATGTTATTTTCAACTTTTTCTGTCTCACTTACTTCACTTAGTATGATTACCTCGAGGTCCAACCATGTTGTCACAAATGGCAGTATTTCATTTCTTCTTATGGCTGAGTAATATTCCATATATATACCGCCACTTCTTTAACCAGTCATCTATCATAGGACACTTCAGTTGCTTCCATGTCATGGTCACCGTGAATAATGCTGCTATGAACATTGGTGTGCAAATATCTTTTGCGGATATGAGTTTTCAGTGTTTTGGGGTAAATGCCCAGTAGGGGGATTGTTGTGTCATATGGTAGATCGAGTCTTAGTTTTTTTGAGGAACTTCCATACTGTTTTCCATAGTGGCTGTACCAAATTGCAGTCCCACCAGCAATGGATGAGGATTCCTTTTCTTCGCATCCTCTTGAACATTTATTACTTGTCCTGTTGATTATAGCTAATCTAACAGGTGTGAGATTGTATCTCGTTGTGGTTTTGAATTACATTTCCCTAACAGCTTGCAATGTTGAGCATCTTTTCAAATATTTGTTGGCCATTTGCATGTACTCAGGAGAGGTGTCAGTTCAGGTCCTCTGCCCATTTTTTTTTTTGATCGGATTGTTTTGTTGCTGTTGTTGTAATTGAGTTGAATGAGTTCTTTGTATATATATGTATATTTTATTTTAGGCCCTTTTCGGAGATGTTGCTTGCAAATATATTTTCCCATTGGATGGTTGTCTCTTTACCTTGTTGATGATTTATTTTGCTAAGCAGAAGCTTGTTAGTTTGATATAGTCCCATTGATTTATTTTAACTGTTACTTCCCTTGCTTTTGAGGTCAAATTCTAAGTGACAGTTTTGTTGAATAGAGTAATCTTGGTTTTAGGTCCTATCTTTTCATCACTTTAAATATTTTGTGACAACCCTTTCGGGCCTGAAAAGTTTTCTATTGAGAATTCTTATGGAGCTCCCTTGTAGATAACTAAGTACTTTTCTCTTGCTGCTTTTAAAATTCTCTTTTTGTCTTTAACCATGGCATTTTAATGGTGATGTGTTGGTGTGGGCTTCTGTGGGTTCATCTTGCTTGGGAATCTCTGTGCTTCCTGAACTTGTATGTCTATTTCCTTCACCAAGCCACAGAAGTTTTCAGGCATTATTTCTTGAAATAGATTTTGAATTCCTTGCTGTCTTCCTTCTCCTTCTTGTACCCCTATTATGTGAGTATTGGTACACTTTATGTTGTCAAAGAGACCCCTTAAACTATCCTCATTTTCTTGGATTCTTTTTTCTTATTGCTCTTCTGATTTGCTGTCCTTCACTAAACCCATCCTCTAAATCACCAATTCAAACCTCCACTTCGTCTACTCTGTTGATTCCTTCTAATGCAGGGGTCCCCAGCCTCCAGGCAGTGGACTGGTACAGGTCTGTGGCCTGTTAGGAACCAGGCCGCACAGCAGGAGATGAGTGGTGGGTGAGTGAGCGGAACTTCATCTATATTTGCAGCCTCTCCCCAGCAATAGCCTCATTGCCTCAGCACCACCACAGATCATCAGGCATTAGATTCTCATAGTAGCACCAGTTCCTGATGCCAAAAGGTTGGGAACAACTGTTCTAATACACACTTCATCTCAGAAATTGTATTCTTGATTTTTGACTGGTTCCCTATTATATTTCCCATCTCCATTTTTATGTTTTCTATCTCTCTGTTTAAGTTCTCTATGAGTTCATCTACTTTTTCCCTAAGTTCATTGAGCATCTTTGTAAAAAGTGTTTTAAACTCTGAATCTGGTAGGTAGATTCCTTGTCTCCATTTTGATGTTTTTTGTTTTTTGTTTTTTGTTTTTTTTCCCTGAAGCCTTATTCTCATCTTTCATTTGGGAGATGTTTCTTTGTCTCTCTATTTTGGATGTCACCCTATTTTTTTATGTATTAGATAGGAGTCTTAAGTCTCTTTGTCTCAGTAGAGTGGCTTTACGTAGAAGGTGTCCTGTGGGGTGCAGTGGCACAGTATTCCCTGGCTACCTGCGCCGGGTGCTCAATATGAATTGTATGAATTGTGTGTGCCTTCCTCTTGTATTTGAAACTTGTTTGCTGTTTGCACATTAGTGGGAGGCAATGACCCTCTGTCTTATTATCTGTGAGGATTGGTCAGTGAAAGGCTGACCCTAAAGAGCAGGATTCACTTTAGCAGGGCTCTAGTGGCGGCCCAGTCTGCCCTTTGCGTGAATCCTCCTCAGGTTCAGCCCTGGGTGGTGCTCTGGCTCTGGTCAAATCTGGCCACTGCACATGCCACCCCAAGGGCCTTCTGATAGGGGCCTAGGTGGCAGGCTAGTTTCAGCCATAGCCTATGCACCTCTAGGGCCACCTGGTAGGAGTTACCAAGCAACGTACAGATGGCTGCCACCTGTGCTGGGCTTAGAGGTGCCTCAAGAGGCCAAAGCAGAAACTGAGGCCAGCTGCCACTCATGCCAGGCTTGTTGCTGCTACACAAGTAGTATGGGCACACAGAGGCCAGATGCTGTTTCTTTGGGTTTTTTGAGCCTTTGAGTGATTTTAGCAAAGTCCGCAGCAAGAGCCAAGATACGCCATTTGTATGGAATAAATCACTGGAGCTAGCTCGGTGGACCCATTAGCTGGGAGAGATGAATTGCCTGGGCAGAGCACCTGTGTTATCCCAGTTGGTAGAGACTCAGATATGGCAGCTGCCTGTGTCTACAGGCTGGGAGGGAGCTTAACAAAGGAACAACGGCTTTTCTCTGCACCTCTGTCTGGGAGAAAGTCTCCCCTCCAGCTCTTGCCCTGAAGCCTGACAACTCAGTTTCTCCCTGTAAGTTCCTGGCACTCTTCAAGCAGCTTCCCAAGTGCTGGAGCTCAGAGCAGGCAAGTTCATTAGCAAGTAAGGTTGGGAGTAGGCCCTTTAAGAGGAATTTCTGCTACTTCCACAACCCTCCATCTCAATTAGCCACAATCTCTGCTGGTTTTCATAGCCAGATGTTGTGAGGCTTTCTCTTCCTGGCACTGGAACCCTGGCTAGGGAGCCCAGTGTGGAGCTGGGAACCCTTGCTCCTTGGGTGGGGAGGGGCTCTGCAACCAAAATAACCCTTCCAATTCTTGATCAACCCATGCTGTGTGGGATTGACCATTTTGTGTTTCTGGCCCTCCTACCTGCTTCTTATATATTTCCCAGTTGCAGGACTTCTGTTCAACCAAACCTCAGGTGATTCCCAGTGATGGTTGCTCTACAGTTTCACTGAAATTTTGGTGTGGTCATGAGAGGAGGCATGTACAGCATTTGGCTCCTACACCATCTTGGCTGTTCTCATTGTGATTTTGATTTACATTTCTCTAATGACTATTGATGTTAAGCATCTTTTCATGTGTCCACTGGCAATTCCTATGTCTTCTTAAGAGAAATATCTATTCAAGTTTTTTGCCAATTGTTAAATTGAGTATTTACCTTTTCATTATAGTATTGTAAGGGTTCATTATGTATTCTGGATAAGTCATTATGAGATATCTTTAAAATATTTTCTCCCATTGTTCTTTTCACTTTCTTAACAGTGCTCTTTGAAGCATAAATATTTTAATTTTGATGAATAACAATTTTTCTATTTTCTCTTTTTTGTTTGTGTGCTTTTCTTGTCATACCTAAGGAACAATCGTGTAATCCAAGGTCAAGAAGATTTATTTCAATGTTTTCTTCTAAGAGTTTTATAGCGTCTCTTACATTTAGGACTTTGATCCATTTTGAGTTGATTGTTGTATGTGGTATGAGGTATGGGGTCCAACTTCATTCTGTTTCCATGTGGATGTTCCATTGTCTCAGCACCATTCATAGAAAAAGAATATTTTTTTCCTCATCAAATTGTCTAATCACCCCATGTCAGCTTTTAAAGCAGTTATCAATCTTGAGGTATTTAAAGGCTGATAAATTTTAACAGAAATCTGTAAAGTCATGTGACAAGTTATAAAACTGACATACTTCATGAATTCTTTCAAAAATAATAGTCATTTGGGAGTAACACTGAGATATGTAAAATCTCAGGTGAAAAATCAAGGTGAACTCTAATTATGTGACTAGCAAGTTGACCTTCGATGATATTTCCAAAGAAAGAACTCTAGGAAGCAAGAGCATAAATTGAATGAGCACACAGTTCTCCAAGATGACTGCTTTTAAATAAAGCAATGACTTAGAAGCATATACCTGTTCTAAAAAAAAAAACAACAAAATTACTAATTTGAGAAAATATATCCCAATAGTTAAGAGTATGAACTTTGGAATCAGACAACTATGGGTTTGAATCTAGAGTCAACCTCTTCCTAATTGTTTAGCTTTTTGATCCTTACTCTCCTCATCTGTAGCATAAGATATTAATGGTACTTATTAAATTTTTTTCGCAAATTTTGTTTTAATATAATTTGAAATTCCAGGTCCTGAAATATGGTGCCACGACCACACTAGTTTTGCATCTTTAAGAAAGAGACGCTTGGCACACTCACACTTCTCTTTGGCCAACTCATGGAAGAAGTGGCGTATGCCCTCCAGAGCTACATAGTTGTGTTCCAAATAGAAGCCCAAAAGAGAGGTGTAGGAAGCCCACAGATGCAAGTTTATCAGGCAGTTGACTGCAGCCTCCACCTTGGTGGAATAATTCTGATGAATTTGGAAGCTCATGGTTGCTCTTCAATAAGATGTTAAGCTAAAAAAAATGGTGTTGACTGGTCTTGCAGGCAGAGGATGGTTGAAATGGTTCTGAAGGTTGTGACTGGATAAGAAGTTGGAGGGTGGTCAGAGGCTGGGATGGGGGTTTCCTTGGGTCCACTGTTGAAGCAAGGGACAAATCCGGGAAATTGTAAAGGGCACTTTCTTGCCTCTCTGAAAATATTAATACTTCTGAACCTGCATTGCACAGCCTGAGCTAAATAGCAGCTGTCCTTGTGTTTCAGGCTATGCACACTCTAGTTCATTGCAGTCCCCACCTAATCAGCTTCACATGTTTTCCACCTGCCTGGCTTTTCCAGGCCTTTGAGTTGACAACCTATGTTCTAGCTCTTTGTTATTCAAAATAAAGTTTTCACATCAGCAAAATGAACATCACCTGGGAGCTTCTTAGAAATGCGGAATCTTGGGCTCCATCTCAGACCTGCTGAATCTGAACTGAGATTTCAACAAAATCCACAGGTGATTTGTATGCACATAAAAGTTTGAGAAACCTGGTATAGAAAATATGCTTTATATAAGCCAATTTCTTGATATACCTATTTTAGTCAATTGTCAATCTCAGTCTCTATCTACTACATAATATGATAGAAGAGGAAGTGAAATTGTAAGCTCTTAGTTGATGTGCATTTTCAACCTTAATAGATATCACTAAATTATGCTTCATAGTAAGTTTACAATTTTTTACTGCCATCAGCAGAAAATGAAGTTCCATTTCCCCATGTCCCAACTAACACTTGGTGCTATGGATCTTTTTTTTTTTTTTTTAGTCAATCTTGTGGCTATTAAATGGTTTCTCCTTGCTTTAATTTTGGATTTCCCTGGTGACCAGTGAGGATAGACACCTCTTCAAATGTTTATTGTCTATTCAGTTTCCAATTCTATGAATCACCTGTTTATGTGTCTGTTCTTCCCCTCCATTTGGGGTTGTTTTCCTTTTTTACAAATGGCTTTTTTTTTCTGTATACTGATCCTTTCTTAGTTATGTACAGTACAGTTATCTTCCCTCAGTCTTTGAATTGTCTTTTCACATTTTGATGTATTTTGTTGTATAATAGTTTAAATGTATCAAGAATTTCTTTTTGGGTTCAGTTTAAGAAATCCTTCCCTATCTTGAGATCACAAAGTTATCTTGCTATATATATTCTGCTAAAATTTTTAAGGTTGTAATCCATTTGAAATTTGTTTTGTATATGGTATATGTTAAGATTGTCTTTGGCTCTTTTAGCATCCCACATTGGGATTATTTTAACTGCACTGAATTTCTTCATTTTGGAAGAATTGACATCTTTATAATATTAAGCTGTCCCATCCATGTGCATGGTATATTTATTTATTTATTTATTTATTTATTTATTTATTTATTTAATCTTCCTTTATGTGCTTCATTAATGTTTTATCATTTTCTCCATAAAGATCCTACATATATTTTCTTCTGATAATTTGAACTTTTTTTTAAATTTCAGTATGCTGATCTTATATCTAACATTTATACAACTCTCTTTTTAGGTCTAATTGTTTGTCTATAGATGTCTTGGATTTTTTATTTAGCCAACTATATCATCTGTAGATGATAGTTTTGTATTACTCTTTCTAATTATTGTACATCATTTCTTTGCTTGCCTTATTATACTCATTGAACTTAAAGCACCTTATGGAATAGAAGCAATCCTAGCAGGTATCTTTGTCTTTTTTTATTTTAATGGGAAGTTTTATAAATTTTCACCTTTAAATATGATATTTTATTTAAGTTCTGGTTTGATATCTTACATCAGATCAAATAAAATTTTACTTCTATTTCTAGTTTGCCAAAAGCTTTTTTAAATCTAAAAGTAGGTGTTAAATTTTAATAAATATTTTCTGCATATTATTGAAATGTTCATATATTTTCTCTTATCTGTTAATGTGATAATTAAGCTGCTAGACATTTTAAATATTAAAACATTCTTACATTCTTGGAAAGAACCCTAGTCATGTTTTTTTTTTAATACTCTGATGAAATAGATTTGCCAAAATTTTATTTTTAAGTTTTACATTTATATTTGGATGTTTGTTCTATATTTTTTGTACTGTTCTCACTTGGTTTTGGTATTGAGACTATAATACCTTCATGTGTTTTGAAATATTTTCATTGTGAGTAGTTACGTTAAAATTCACATTTAAAATAATTGGGGCCTGTAGTAGATTTGGTGGGGAGCCTTTAGTTATGATTCAAAGTATTAATTGGTTTTGTTTTTTTTAATGTCACTATTATTCTCAAGTCTATTTTGGTAATTTATGTTTTTCGATAAAAGAGACCATCTGTTTTTACATTTTTTGCAAAGTTGTTTATTCTTTCATGCTTTAAAAATTGCTACAGTTTATGTATATGTACCTATTACACTCTTTTTCATGCAAATAACAAGAAGCAGAACAGCTTTGAACTTGACAGCATCAATACTTGAAGCCTGGAGACACAATGTAGCAATACCTTCACATCTCTGAGAGAAAATTAATTTTATCCTCAATTCTATACCTAGTGAAGTTAGACTAAAGTCACTTTCAGTCATGCAAGGATATGAAAGAGCTTAAAATTTTTGCTTCCCATTCACCATATGATTTGAGGCTACAAGATTTCCTCCAGCAAAATGAGGTAGTAAAACAAGAAAGAAGATATAGGGTCTACTAAACAATGGCACTAGCACTGTAAGAAGATGGAGGGAAGTCCCATGATAACAACTGTTCAGCAGGCCTAGGGAACGATCAGTTTAGTTTAGAGCAGGCAAGTGAGGAGAGAGCCAGCTCTGAGAAAGAAGTTTTTAATAAATGAAATGGAATTGTTGTATTATTTGTTATACCTAAGGAATTGGAAAAAAATTGGTAAGCATTTGACCAATCTGATGAAGCATTTGATAGGCACATAGGACCTAAAGAAATGGATTTTTTTAAAAAAATTAGGAACTGTAAAAAATACAAAAATAAAGGTATACAAGGAAGGTAACACAATCACAAAATTTACTTGCTTCAACAACAACAAAAATGAAAGGCATTCATATTGTTATAATGTAAATATTGAGTTGGAAGGGTAGAAGATATTCTTATGTATCAAAATAAGAAGGCAATAAATAATATAAAAACTGGTAAAAGCAATATAAACTTACAGATTACATATAGAAATATGTACGTAATATAAGAGCCTAGTTAAAAATATTGAAAATGGTTGTCCCTGAGAAGTATGACTGGGTGATGAGGACAGGAAAAAAGTTATCACTTTTCATTTGAAGCTTTTGAGTAATATTTTTTACTTTAGATTTGTTTGTTTGTATCAGTACAGACTCAGGGATTCCTATCTTACGCATATGTTCAAATCTCTTACTATTATTTATTTATTTTTAAATAAAACTTTTAATGGTGAGATATTTTGATATTCACATGCATTTGTAAGAAATAATACAGAGATTGCTTGTACCATTTACCCAATTTCCGCCAGCTGTAACATCCTGCAGATCAATAGCATACTATCACCATCAGGATATTGACAGTGATACAGTCAAGATATGGAACATTTTCTTTACCTTCATGTGGCTGGTTTATATCTATACTCACTTCCCTCCTGCCTCGAATCCACACCGTAACCTTCGGCAAGCATTAAACTATTCTTTTTTATATTTTCTAGCTCCATTTTTATGTTTTCTATCTCTTTGCTAAAGTTGTCACTGAGTTCATCTACTCTTACCTTAAGTTCATTGAGCATCGTTATAACAAGTGTTTTGAATTGTGCATCTGGTAGAATGCTTGTCTCCATTTTGTTGATTTTTTTTTCTGGAGGTTTTCGCTTTCATTTGAAACATGTTTCTTTGTCTCTCCATTATGGCTGCCTCCTTCTGTTTGTTTTTATATATTAAGTAGGGCTGTTATGTCTCTTGGTCTTAGTAGAGTAGTCTTACATATTAGGTGTGCTCTGGGGCTCAGGTGACTGCATTCCCTGGTCACCTGAGCTAGGTGCTCCAGGTATGTCCCTTGTATGTGTCATGTGCACCTTTCTGTTATAATTGAATCTTGGTTGCTTTTTGCATGTCAGGGGAGGGGATTGATCCTGAGGCTGATTGGTTGCAATGATTGGCCATCACAAGTGGATCAGCTGTTGTGTAGAGGCTGACCCTACAGAGCAGGATTTGTTTTAACAGGGCTCTGGTGTCTGTCGTGTCTGCCCTTTGAGTGTGTCATCCTCAGATGTGACCCTGGGTGGTGCTCCAGCTCAGACTAAAGCTGGCCACTAAGGATGTAGGCTAGTGCCTCCTGGGAGGTAGCCTGTTGCAGGCCTCATTTAGCTGCAGCCTGTGTCCTGCCTGGGTCCATTAAACAATCCACAGGTCACTGCCACTTACACTGGGCTTGTAAGAAGCTCTAGAGGCCAAGCCACAAACTGAGGCTGGCTTATACTAGTGCTGGACTGGAGCTACTCAGCAAGAGGTTCAGGGAAAGCTATGTCCACATACTGCTTGTTAAGGTTTGGTGAACCTTTTATATATTTTATGAAAGTTGCAGCCTGAGCCAAGACAGGCTGTTTTTATGGAAAATCCACTGGAATCAGTTTGGATGGACCCACAAGTAGGGAAGAGTGGGATCTCAAAGAATAGCCAGGGTAGGGTGACCAGAGTTAGCTACATTGATGGAAACTCAGATATAGAACCCACTTTGATCTGTAAGCTGGACTGGGAGGGGATCAACAAGTAAAATCGATTCTGCCAGCATCTCTCTCTGTGTAAGAAGATAAAATTTTTCAGAAAGTTCAATAATGTTTATTATTAAAATCTGCATGTAAATGTGAATAGAAGAGAACATTATTTGGTAAAGTTTATCCACCAAAAGACTAAGGCAGATATCAAATTTAATGGAGGAAAATTCACATACTTTCCCTTTAAGATCAAGTATAAAGCAAAGTGCTCGTTATTGCCATCATAAGTTAACTTAGTCATTAATCCTGCCACAACTGTTAAAATGAGAAAAATAAATAAGAAGTACATGAATTGGAAGAAAAAAATAACTTTTATTTTACATAGATAATGTCACCATTTATATATTTAAAAACCCTGTAAAATCAACATGTAAATTATTAGAACTAATAGATGTGTTTACAGAACAAAAATAGGATTCCTACATACTTGGAATAACTGAATAAGATATTATTTCCATTAAGAATAAAATATATTCTTTTACTGTATTTTCTTGCCAGTGTAATCAATGTTCATAAGGGGACAATTGAGATAATGAGGTTGAAGAAATATATGGAGAATGACTGACGATGACTGAGTAGTTTCCCAAACTGTCAAAGGACCTCAATTCATAAACATAACAAGTACTACAAGCCCAAGAATGATAAATACAAAGAAATTTAAGCTAAGGCACATCATAGTAAGACTGCTAAAAATGAAGGACAAGGAGAAAAACCTTTTAAAAAGCTCAAAAAGAAAATGACACAACATTTTAAGAACATCAATATGACTGACAGCTTACTTCTCTACAAAACAGAAAACAAGAAGACAGAGAATAACACCTTTAACTTAAAAAATGCAAATGTAGAATTCTATAATATATCAAATGTATCTTTGATGTTAATATAAATTAAATACAATTTTTGAAAACTAAAATGATAGAACTTATCATCAGCAGACTTGTACTAAATTTAAAAATTAGTATTTAGGCTAACAGAAAACTATTCTAGATTGCAGTTTGGAGATACAAGATGGAAAAAGGTAAATCTAAATGAATGTTTTCATTATAAAACTACAGAACATCAGCAGCAGCAACAATAAAGTTTCCTTAAATATATATGAAAATAAAATACACAAAGCTAAGAAAGGGCTAAGTGAATTTAAAGTAGCTTAAGGCCTTTGTATCACTTGGGATTTGATAACAATAATCATTACTATTTCATCTTAAATCAAGGTTTTATATTGTAGTCTTTAGGGGAACTTTAAAATAGGAGTGAAAGGATGTGCAACGAAAAGTTAATAAAGTGGTACATGGTAATAATAAAACACAATCAATCAAAAAGTTCAGGAAAAGAGAAAATAAAGTATAGAAGAGAGATTAGGCAAGACCAAGTACATTGTATAATGATGGATTTTAGGCCATATATATCAGTTATTCCATATTATATTCCATATATTAATAAATATAAGCAATCTTAATTTTCTAATTAAAGGTAAAGGTGGTCAATCTGGTTAAAAATTCAAAACTAAAGACACCCTTTAAATTAAATGACATAAATAGATTGAAAGGTAAAATGTAAAAAACGATTACTATAGAGACAAAGACAAAAACTATCCTAGCTATAACTATATGACAAAAGTAAAATGTAAAAGTAGAAACATTATTAAAGACCAAGAGAGTTATTTCATAAGGGTAGACTCAAAATGTCAGAAATATATACAAATATGCAAATTCTAATTTCATGTAATCCTAATAAAATTATCTCAAAATTTACAAAGCTAAAGCTAACAGAACTAAAAGAATACATTAATCTATAGTCCTAAATAAAAAAAAAATTAACACATATATTTTATAAGTTCAGAAACAAGATAACAAAAAGATAATTTAAGATTAAAAACACAATTAACAAATTTGACTTCATAACAGAAAAATGGAATGATTAAAATAGACATAAAATATAAAGCATATATATATAATAGAGAATATATTAAAACC
>PUFA01001451.1:0-41663 GCA_003508835.1 Eonycteris spelaea
AAATTGATATTAGCTGATATATACAAGAAATATGCACACATAGATAAAGACAGTAGATAAAAGACAAATAAAGTGTAAGTTTCTTAAAAACAATGATCAGACAGTTATAAAAAGAACTGATAATTTGATATATGAAGATGGAATAAAAAAGATACAAACAGAACTTAGATGTATTAACAGATAGATAAATGCACAGAAAAATGGTAAAAAGAGGAATACACAATAATAGATACATACATACATACATACATACATACATACATACATACATACATTGAACTAAATAGATGACATATAGAAAATTGAAACACTAATAGAGGAGAGATTTATAGAGAGATAAATCGATATAGTTAGATCAGTGACAATAGAGATGACTACGTGTAACATTAAAAGATAAATAAAAGTAGGTGAAAAAAGTTTATAAGATAAATACATAGATAAACAGATTGATAAATGAAAATTAGATGATAGATACACAGGTTAATAAAAAAAAAATTATCGAATAAATATATATGAGATTGTTAGATAAAGAGATCGATCATAGATAGATACATATAGATAGGTACATAGATAGAGAGATAGGAAAATAGATAGATGATAGGTAGGTAGATAGAGAGAGAGAGAGAGAGAGAGAGAGAGAATGGATGGACGGAAGAATGAATAAATGGATAGATTGATGGATGAATGGATGGATGAAAGGATGGACAAATAGATGAATGGATGAGTAGAATGATAGATCAGAGACATACATAGATAGGAGATGATCGATAAACATTTAAATGGATAGACAAAAAGGTAGATAGGCAGAACACAAATAAAAGGTAAGATACATAAAGACAATGATCATAGAGTTAGAGAAAATAATGATAATTTGTTATGCGAAGAGATAGAATGATAAAGATACACACAGAACTTAGATATATAAATAGGTAGAGAGAAAGATAAAGTGATGAATGATAGCTACCAAGCAACATGATAAATAGATAGACACATATGTAGAGATAAAAAGGTGATATATAAAACATGAGAAAATTTATACATACAAAGAGAGATAAACAGAAGGTGATAGGAACATACATAAAGAAAGAATGAATAGATGGATACATAGTTAAATCAATGGCAAGAAATATATGTGAATATATGTAAGATAGAGAAATAGATAAGAACGCAGGTAAAAATAGGTAAAAAGGGTTTATAAACTATATAATAAATAGATAAATAGATTGATAGATTAAATAATAGCTGAATAGAATCATGAAAAATAAATAGAATATTTGACAGAAAAATATGAGGTGATAGATAAATAGATCGAAGAGAGATTGATAGATAGATAGGGAGATAAAAAGATAGAGAGAAGGTAGATAGATCATAGACATAGGAATAGTAGGTTCCTAAATGATAGATAAATAAATAGAACATACATACATAAATGAATACAAGATAGATACAAAAATGATAATTAATACATAGATTAATAAATACAGAAAATATTAAACGGCTAGAGATATAGATAGGTAGAGAGAAAGATGATGGAGAAAGAGTTAGAAAATATATAGATAAAGAGATGGTAGAAAAATTAAAAAGTAGATAGAGAAATAGAGCATAAATAGAATGATGAGTAAATAGATACATATAAAAGACAGATATAGAAAAAAATAGATAAATAGATTGGATGATGTAAATAGAGATATGAATAAATAAAGATAAAGAGAGATAACAAGACAAATACATGATATAAAGATAGGCAAACACACAGGTAGAGCAATTATAAAAACTATAATAAATATGTGTAAAGTAAAGAAATAAATAGCTGGGAGACAAACGTGAGTGAAATAAAGTTTATAAAACAAAACATAGATAAAAAACAGATTTAAAAAGATGATAGAGACACAGGTAGGTGAATAGATAAATGGAATTATTGACAGGTAGATGTGATAGATAGATAGTTGAATAGATAGAGAGAGAGAGACGAAGAGAGAGACAGAGACAGACACAGACACAGAGACAGACACAGACACAGAGATAACTCCATAGAAAGGTAAATGAATAAATGAAAGAAAAAAGGGATGAATAGTTAAATGAATGTAAGATGAATAGATGTGCATAGGTGAATAGATAGACAAAAGATAGAAAATAGATGGATAGATGAATGAAATAATGGATGAATGTGCGGATGGACAAATATAAGATAGATATATACATAAAAATGGATAAATTAAAGAGATGAAAACTAGAAAATAGGTAAACCACAAAATAGGCACATATAGAGTAAAGGAAACATACATAAATAACTAGAAAGATATATAGATGATAGATTATAGATAGATTGTAGGTAGATAGATAGATAGATAGCTAAAAAGATCGCTAGATAGATGATAGATGCATAATATACAAAACAGAAATAAAATGTAAAATTCATAAAGACAAGGTATGTTAGAAAATATGATTATTATTTCATATGTTAAGATATAGATTAATAAAGACAAATAAAACAGTTTACATTGATAGAAAGATACAGAGGTAGAAAAATAGATAAATAGGTAGGTAGATACATACATACATACGTACATGTGTACATACATGCATAGAGATAAATGCGAGAAAAGTGCATAAATAAGAGATATATAGTTGGACAGAAATACATAGATGAAAAATAGTAAGATAAAAGATTGATACATAGATAGACGGATACATAGAAAGATGATAAGTATAACAATAGTTTGCTAGTTAAATAAATAACAAACGGAATGATATACAAATATATATATATAATTAATTGACAGGTGGATAGATAAGTGCATTATTAAAGGAATGGAGTGATGAGGGGTACATTGATATGATAAAATTAATAAATTTATAAATGGATGGAAGCACACATAGATGAAAGATAAAAAAATGATTGATATAGAGAGAGGTAAATAAATAGATGCTACTTAGATACATGGAAGATAGTCAGATAGATAAAAGAAGAAATGAGAGTAATAAAGAATAACAGACAGATATAGCTAGCTAGCTAGCTGGCTAGCTAGCTAGCTGGATACATACATACGTACATACACACATACACACATACACACACACATACATACATATAAAGGTAGTTATAAAACCTTAGGAAAATAAAGGATTATTAATATACACCAATAAATAGCTAGATGATACACAGATGAAAACACACATGTAGATAATGCAATAAACAATGAATGAAGAAACATTATGTAAATAGCTATATAGGTAGATCGATGGCAAGAAAAATAAAACGATATATGAAAAAAGATCCATAGAAAGAAAGATGAGGATGAATGTAAAATGATATATATAAATAAGAAGGTAGATGAATGAATAAATAGAAGGATAAAAATATGAAGGATACCTAGAAAATTAGATAATTGGACAAACAGAATCTTTAACAGACAATTAGATAGATGATTGATAGATACATAGAGGACAGAGAGATAGAGAGACAGAGAGAAAGATGATAGACAGATGTCGAAATGAATGAAATGATGAATGAATAACTGGATGCACAGATACGTGATGAATAAATACTATAAAATATTATAAATACAGAATTTAACTAAAGATACGTAAACAAAGAAATAGACAAATGATAAAAAGGAAATAGATAAATATGTGCTCAAATAAATAAATAAACGATTAGATAGATAAAAGATGAGCAAATAGGTAGATAAATAAAAATGAATATAGAGGAAGGATTGAATAGTGAAAAAGACAGGTAAGTAAATTGATAAAATAGGGAAAAATTACATAGAAAATTAAATAGACGGAAAAATAAATGAATATATAAAGAAATAAATACCCGAGTGGTAGTTTAAAAAAATAAAGGGGAATAGATAAATAGAATCATTGAAAGATAGATAGATACGCGATAATTAAATGAAAGATCAATACATACATACAAAAACAGATAGATAATTAAAAGGATGTATGGATGGATGGACAAATAGATGGATGGATGAAATAATCAATGTAGATAGATGATGACAAATAGATGATAGAGAGACGATAGACAGATACACAGATACATACATACACACATACATACATTATACATACATTCGTACACATATACAAACATACATACATACATACACAGATGAATCCAAATAAAACTCTAACAATGGCAAGAAAATTAGAAAATTATACATAAGCTAAGGAAATATAAATAAATATGTTACATCGAAAGATAGAGACATAGATACATAAAAGGTAGATGAAAAGATATTCCATAGATAAATAAAAACAGAGATAGATTACACTATAGATGATAGATATATAAACGGATACATGCATGGATAAAAAAATAAAATCAGTGACATAGCAAAGAAGATATTACAGAGATTATAACATATTATAGATACATAAATACATAGATAAAAAGAAAGAAAAATGCATAGATACAGAGTTAGATAGATAGATGCTAGTTGATAGATAGATACATAGGTAGATGGATTGCTAGATAATAGAAGAATGGATAGATGGATGGATAGATGTTGGAGACATGGATGGGTGGGTGGATGGATGGACGGATGGATGGAAGGATGGAAGAATGAATGGATGGATGAATGGATGAATAGACGGACAAATAGAATAAAATAAAAGAGAATTTGATAAAATATGTGACGATGAATTGGAGTGTGGATGACGGATGGCTAAATAGATGGTGAATAAATGGATAGTTGCATGGAAGGTAAAACACAATAGTAATATTTGGGGTAGATGAATAGACGGATGCATAGAACATACTAGATAAATAGATCAATAGATAAATGAATACTTGAAGAAATAAACAAAGATAAAAAATATTTCACAGATAAATACAACAATAGATGAATAGACAGAAAAATAGATATATAGTAATCAAAAGAGACAAAACTATAATGGAAAATACATGTGGATATGTGAATAGATAATAGTAGAACCATTGGACATAAGATTGTGAGTCAGTCTTATATTTTTATCTAGATAGAGATAATAGATGATCGATAGGATAGAGATAAGAGTGAGTTTTTCATAGAGGATAAAATAATAGTGATGGATACATAGAGAATAAATAGATGATTGATAGAGATAGAGATGGTTAGATAAATAAATAGAAGACCAATAAATATTAAGAAACATAAAGACAAGAACCAGTGAGTCAAACTAATATCGACATTATGATAAATTAAGAAATAAATAAAAAGAAACATACTAAGATTAAAACATAAATCGATCGATCGATCATAGGTAATAACTACGCAGACACATGAATAAATTCATGGTTAAAATAATGCACAGCTATGTGATAGAGGGAAAAAGAGATACATCAATAAAGAGATTTCCTGAGAGTTACATTAATAAAAGATAAATACATTGAAAAAGATATACAAAGAGTAATAGATTAGTAGATAGATGATAGATAGATGATGGATAGATAGAGAGAGAGATTAGACGAATAGACAGATGATATGTAGATGGAGAGAGATGATAGATACATAGATAGAGAGACAGACAGACAGACAGACAGACAGACAGAGAGATTAATCGATAGCAAGACAAAAATAGTAAGATACATACATAGAAGTTGGATAGAGATCCAGATGAGTGAAAGAGTGGTAGATGAATAGAAAGATCATTAAATAAGTGAATGTATGGATGGACAAAGGAGATATATACATAAATAGATAGATGACAGACAAAATTAGTTAGATGATAGATAGATACATAAATAAATAGATAATAGAGAACTAAATAGAGAGATTAGATGATATAGAGAGAGATGAGATGATAGATAGATCAATAACAAGAAATATCAATGAATATACTTAAGATAGATGGAACTTAGATAAGTGGATAGATAGATCCATAGATAGATACATACAGATATATAAATAGATAAAATATGATAGATCAATATAGGAGTAGGTAAATAGAATCATTGAGAGATTGATGTATAGAAGATGGATAGAAAATTAGGTAAAGTGATAGACAAATAGAAGGGAGATAGAAGGGCCGATGATGGATGGGTTGATAGATGGAAGAATGAATAAATAGATAAATGATGGATACAAAGATTGATAGAAAGGAATGCATGGATAGATAGATAGATAGATAGATAGATAGATAGATAGATAGATAGATAGATAGATAGATAGATAGACAGATAGATAGATAGATAGAAGAAGATAGATGATAGATAGATAACAGGTAAATAGATAGAAGATAAATATAATTATAGAAATTACATAGATATATAAGTAAAAAGACAGATATATGAGTAATCGGAAAACTAGAATGAGAGACAGAAAAAATAAACATAAATATAAAATAAACTGGAGATAAATAAATTGACACAGGAACAGTTGGACGGATGAGGAGATGGATGAAGGAATGAACAGAGACCTAACACGTACATAGCTGATAGATACATAAATACATGAACACATGATGTCGAGACTGATAAATAGATACAAGAGAGTTGGTAGATAGATGAATAATTGGTAGATATCTAAGAAACATAGGTAAAGAGAGAGAGAGATAAATTTAGACAGTTGACAGACAGATGATAGGTAGGTAGGTAGATAGATAGATAGATAGATAGATAGATAGATAGATAGATAGATAGACAGACAGACAGACAGACAGATACAGACACATGAATAGATAGTGCATGCATAAGTGGATGGATGGATGTTTTGATGAATGGATGGATGGATGGATGGATGGCTAGATGGTTGGATGAATAGTGGAAAATTAAAGAATGGATAAATAGAATGATAAACAGATAAAAGACTCCAATAGCTTGATTATATACAATATGATAAATACACAAATAGTGAGATACGTAGATTGATAAATATACAGATGATAAATGAACATCTATCTACCTATCAATCTATCATCTATGTACCTATCATTTATTTATGTATCTATTTTCCTATCTCAATATCAGTTCCTCTATCTATCTTCTATGGTATCATTTACCTATCTATCAATCAGTCTATCTATTAGTCTGTATATAGTTATCTATCTATCCATCTATCCATCTATCTATCCATCCATCCATCCATCCATCCATCCATTCCATCCATCCATCCATCCATCCATTCTCTCTATCTATCCATCTATCTATCTATCTATCTATCTATCTATCTATCTATCTATCTATCTATCTATCTATCTATCTATCATTCTATCTATCTATCTATCTATCTATCTATCTATCTATCTATCTATCTATCTATCTATCTATCTATCTATCATTCTATCTATCTATCTATCTATCTATCTATCTATCTATCTATCTATCTATCTATCTATGTCATCTATCATCCATCGATATTCCGATTTGTTTATATTAATTTATCTATATATCTATATTTGGATTTAACAAACTATGTTTTAAAATCAGTATTTTCCAAATACGTAATGATTGATAAATGTTAAACTAAATGTTCCTTTAGTTTTATTTAAGAAATATCTGTTTAATTCTTTATGTAGATACATGTCTATTTAATCATCCTATCAATTTATCTTATATTTATCTTTTTATCTATTTTTCTATATACATCTACCTAACCATCCATCATTACATCCATTCTTCTATCCAATCTTCAGCCATCCTTCAATCTATTTATTTATCCACCATCTATTCTTTTTCCTATCAATCTTTCTATCTATCTATTTTCTGTCATCTATCCATTATCTTTCTATTTATTTATGTATCTCTTTATTTATGTTATCCTTCTATTAATGTATATATATATGTATATCATTCTATCATCCTCTCTCATCTATCTTTCTTGCTTTCTATTTTCAATCAATCTATATAGCAGTGTATCTTTTTATATATCTTCCTATTTAACATTGATCTTTCTAACTTTCTGTCTCTTTATGTATCATCTATTTATTCATCCATCCAATCATCATTCCATGCATGCACGCATGCATGCATGCTTGCATCCATCCGTAAAACCGTTTATCCATTTGCTATCTATCACCTTTAGCATTTACTGTTTATCTAGCGATCAACCTGGCTTTGGTGATTTATAACCCTTTCTACCAAGCAATAGGTATATCTCTTATTTGAACCGTAATCTACTTTCAATGATGAAATATATGCATCTTTCTGTTTATCTATTGTTTGTCTGTTTGTCCTTTGGAATCTCTGTATGTCGTTATGTAAGTCTCATTCTTTGCCCATTATGTGCAACCCAGAAGTCCATTCATTCATGTATCTCTGTAAATACCTCTCTCTCTCTCTCTCTCTCATCTATTTTTCTATTTATGATTCTATCTGTTTATACGTTTTTCTATCTATTCATTTATCTCTCTATCACCTATCTAACACTATATATATTTTCCTTAATCTAACTTTCAATATATATAAAATTAGCATTGTATTTAGCTAAATCTGTGATCCTTTTCTTTGTGTGTGTATCTTACAATTTATGTGTGTTCTATCTATCTATTATTTATCTATCTTTTTATCTAGCTCTCTATCTGTTTTTCTATCTGTCTGTCTTCCTGTATTTGTATCCATAATCTCTTTATCTATCTTTTTATCATCTATCTGTCTACCTATATATCTAGCTATTTATCTACCTATGTGTATGTCTCTCTCTTTCTGTATCTATATATTTACTTATGTGTCCTTTTTTCTATGTATGCATCTATACCTCATTCATTTATTTATCTTTCCACATTTTATTAGTGTCCTTTCTGTTTCCATATTCATATCTCTTCATCTATTAATCTATCGATTTATAGTTATTCATCGATCCTTTTATTTAACCGATGTATAATTTTTCAGTGCTTCCATCCATTTCTTTGTCTGTACTTTGATTCATCCATTTTTGCATTTTTCCAAACCACCATGCTCCTAACAATATATAAAATTATCAAAATATATTTCCAAGTTACTGATCATTCTTTTTCTATATGTGTCTTACTATTTATTTATAATGAATCTATCCCTTCATCTACTTACTTATCTCACAACCTATTGATTTTTCTATCTATCTATCACTAATTTTAGTGCCTAAATCTCTATCCATTATTGATCCCTCTGTTTTCTATCAATCTATTTTCTGTCTATCTATCAGTCTACATATCTATCAATCGATTTATAATCTGTCTTTATATCTTTTATGTTTAGGTTTATTGATCATTCTATACATCATCTATCTAACCTTGACCCATTTATCTATTCATTTATCTTTCTATTTATCATCTATACCCTTTCTTATCTATCTGACTTCTATGTATCCATACATCAATCAATCCCTCTATTTTCCATCCATTCTTCTCTTCATCTATGTATCTATATATCTATATATCTATGTATCTATCTATGTATTTCTCTCTCAATCCATCTGTTATCTATCTACCTATCATCTATCATCAATAACATATTTATCCTTTATCTTTTTAACTCTCAACAGTCCTGGTATATACCCATCATTGTATTTATGTATCTCTCAGCAATTTTTTCTCTTTGCCTGTATTTAATCAATGAATCAATCAATTAATTAATTATATGGCCTGTTTTCGTTTATCTTCACTTATCTGTTTATGTATTTATCTATTACTCTGTTACATGTATTCAGTTATCTTTCTTGTCATTGATCTAACTACGTATCTATGCATCTATGTATCTATCTCGCTATCTATCATCTACCTATCTATCTATCCAGTTACAATCTGTGTATTTATATATCTTTGGATCAACTTCTGTATGTATCTTTATCTATCTCTCAATATAGCAAATTGTCCATATCTTTTTCCAACTCAGAGATCTCTGTCTTTATATATCTAAAGATTTGCTTTCTAGATATCTATTTCTTTAAGTATCTATCTTTTTCGTTATCTGTGTGTATATATATTTAATTGTTTGTGTATATATTTACCTTTTATTCATCTCTGTCTATTTATACCTATTTTCTCTTTTTATCTATATTTAAATAATTGTTGATATCTTTACCTCTTTCTTCTTCTTCTCTCTATTTACCTAACATCTTCTGTCTATCTATATATATCTACTTCAACTACTATTCTATCAATCTATCCCTCCCGCTGACCTTTCTTCCATTTATTTATCCATCCATGTTTTACCCAACCACCAACTGGCATATTTGTCAAAATCTCTGTTTATGCATCTATCTCGCGATCGATCGATCTGTCTTCTATATGTCCATCATTATGTCTATCGATCTACCGATCTATCCATTTATCAGTATTATCTGATATCTATCTGTCTAATATATCTATCTTTCTATCCATCCATTCATCCATCCAACCATCCATCCATCTATATATCCATCCATGGATCCTTTTTCCTTCCTATTATTTATCTATGTCTCTGTCTTTCAATTCAATCATCTATTTTCATCTATTAATTTTTCTATGTATCTTTTTATCATCTGTATATTTATCCATCATTTCATCTAACCATTCACTCGTTTGTCCCTTCATTGATCAATCAATCTATCTATTTGTATATCTGTCTATGAATCTATCTCTCTGTGTACCTATCTATCTATTTAATCATTCCATCTATTATCATTTTATCCATTCATTATTACAGGTACCCATTTACATATCTATCAATCCATCCATCAATACAAACACCCACCCACCTCTCGAATCATTTATCCTCTATTTACTTTTCATGTGTCACCCAATTGATCTACCAGTTTAATTTTACTATCGTTTTACTTATTCATCCATTCTTACATCCATTTATACATCCTTCCTTCTACCTATCCATCATTCTACTTTTCCATCAATCCATGCCTCTATCCATCCACTATCTATCTCTCTTACCATAATGTATTATCAGAATGTATTATCATCTATTTACTATATGTTACTCAGATTGGTTTTTCCATGTATCTTTCAATTTATGTTCCATTTTTCTCTTACATTTATATCTTTTTATCTATCTATCTATCTGCCTATCATGTATGTCTCAGTATATATTTGTCTATTCTCTCTCATTTTTCATGGTTTTTCTATTAATCTATTTATGTTTTTCTATTAATCTGTTTATGTTTTTATTTGTCTCTTTATCTACGTATTCATCTATCTATGCATATATCTATCATCTATCTATGTATTGATCTGTCTGTCATCTATCAGTCAGTGATACTGTTTCTTGATTCATCTTTTTGTCTATTGTATTTCATTTTGACTTATATAAAAATTTACCCATCCATTTATGTATATAACATCTTCTCATCTATCTTCATTTACCTATCTATCTATGTATCTATCTATCTATCTGTCTATCTATCTATCTATCTATCTATCTATCTATCTATCTATCTAGGTTTCTGTTTATCTATTAATCATCTAAATATCTATTCCTCAGTTCATATTTTCATTTATACACACATTCATTCATCTTTCAATCTATCTGGATATCTATCAATCTATCGATCGATCTATCTATCAATCTATCTATCTATCGATCTATCTGTCTATCTATCTGTCTCTCTATCGATTAACCACCTATCTATCTATTTATCTAATCCATGTATACTATCCATCCATTCACCCAAATATCAAATCAAATATCTATCTGTCCTATAAAACACTTCTTTACCATTTAGTCTATTATTTATTTATCATCTATATACGTCCATATGTATGTATGATTGTATGTATGGATTTCTATATCTAACTGTCTCTCTCTCTCTCTCTCTCTCTCTCTATCTATCTATCTATCTACGTATCTATTTATCTATCTATCTCTTATATCTCTACCATCGATCTTCTATCTTCATATCTATGTACTTCTCTCTAATCTATCAATCTATCCATCTATCTATCTATCTATCTATCTATCTATCTATCTATCATCTTATGTGTACTTCTATCTTTTAATCTACCTTTCTATTCATCACTCTATCATTTACATGATTATTCATCAATTCATCTATCCATTAATCCATTTTTATTCATCTATGAATATATCTATTTATGTGTCATCTATCTATCTCCCTTTTTATCTTTCTATCTCTTTCTCTTTATCTCTCTCTCTCTCCCTCTCTATCTATCTATCTATCTATCTATCTATCTATCTATCTATCTATCTAACTATCTCTATCTATTTATTTATCTATCTGTTGTGTAGTCATTCTAACCATCCTTTTATCCATCTACTCATGGATCTATCTTACGTCTATCTTACATAATATATCCATCTAACTATTTTATCTATTTACCATTATATCCATTCTTTCATTTTTCCATTTACCCACACATCCACCCATCCATTGTTTTAAGTAATCACATCTATTTATTTATTTATGGATCTTCTATGTTTCTTCTATATTCTGTTTATATACTGCTTATTTTTCTCACCATTTATTTATCTTTTTTCTGTACATCTATCTATTTTTCTATGTATCTATCTATCTGTAAATTCATCTATCTATCTACCTATTTATTTATCTATCTATCTAATATTTATCTTTTTATCTATCTATCTAGTTAACTGGCTAGCTAGCTATCTAGTTTTCTATCTATTTTATCTATTTTTTTCTAACATTATTTACCGGTCTTTCTTTTCATTTATGTATGTCTGTCTATACCTACCATTTATTATTTATTTATTTATTTATTTATTTATTTATTTATTTATTTCTCAGCTTGAATTTATCTATTTATAGAGATTTATCTAATGATTCAACAACATTTTTCTCTAAAGTAATACATTTAACTTACCGAATGATTGATAAATCATAAAACGTTAGTTTAATTTCATAACTCTGTCTAAATATCTATGTATTTAAGTATCTAGTATTAATCTATCAAACAATGTATCTCATTTAGTTTATTTTCCTACCAACTATCTTTCTATTAAATCTATGTGTCCACCATTCTATTTTTCCATTCCTTAACCCTTTCTCCAAACATCATCCACCGTATGTATCTATCTATATAGCTAACTTCTGTTTGTAGCTCCATCAATCTATCTCTTGATATATCAAATTATCATTATGTATTGGTAATCACTGATCATTCCTTTTGTCTGTATATCTTTCTATTTATCTTTTTCTATCTATCTATCTATCTATCTATCTCTCTATATATCTATCTATCTATGTGCCTTTCTTTATATTTTGTATTCTATTTATTTATTTATTCATTTCTCTTTCTATTATATATCCTTATGTTATCATTGGTTTACTTTCTCTCTCCTTATATATCTAATTCTCTGTCTTTCTATCATCCGTCCATTTTTTATTTATCTAATTATATATCAATTTATCTCTATATACATATCCTTCTATTACTCATTTGTATACCTGTTTGTCGGTCAATCTTTAATCAATTAATTTTTTATATATTTTATATATCTCTACCTATTGGTTTACCAATCATTTTATCTACATTTTACACAGTTAAATATTTATTAATGCATGTATCTTTTCACAGATCTATCCATCTAGCTGTTATTTATGTAAATATCTATATATCTGTCAATGCAAGAATTACATATACATTCATTTACCGATTTAGCTATGTGTTATAAGTTATGTTATTCTAATTATCGATATAATACTTTTCATCTGTCTTATCTATTTATCTATCTATGCATCCATCTGTTTATTTCCATAACTATCATCTACCTCTCTATCGATCTATCAACTATTTTCCCTATCTCTGTTTCCATTTATTATTTGTTTATTTATATATCTTTTACTATTTCTATTTTTATTTCTGATCTACCTCTATCTATCATTTTTCTAGCTATCTACATCTTTAACTACCTATTTACCATTTATCTCTCAATGTGTCTACATATCTATACATCTAAGAACAGCTTGTGTCTTTATTAAACTATGTCTTCATATTTCACATTATTAATTTAACATCATTTTCCTTATATCTCTTACTCTTTAAATGTGTTCTCTGTATTTATGTATCTACTTATATAGGTATGGATATATATATTTGTGTATCCATCTATGTATCATCCTTGTAATTATTTACCTATCTATGTATCTATGTATATGTGTATTCCTTTATGTATGTATCTAGAATCTATCTATGTCTCTATCTATCTATCATCTATCAATCTACCTAGCTATAACTATCAACTATCTAAACTTGGTATATCTTTATTAATCTATGTGTTAATACATAAAAATATCAAATGCGAAATTTAACGACGGATCTATCTTCTTCTCTATGTACTTTCCGTGCTGTTGATATTCCATCTTTCTACTAATCAACCTATTTATTTCCCTAAGGATCATCCTTTATTCCTCCAACAATCCATTCATTCATCTGTCTATCTACTTATTTATCTGTTTACTTCTTATTGATATAATTAAATAGCTATATAATAGAATGCCCAGAGAATGAAAAAAAAATGGGATACACAAACATAGAGACAGGGACATAAAGAAAGATATTGATAATTTGATGAGATAAGAGATAGATTAAGATCATACGTACAGAGGTTACATACATAAACTAAAGAGATAGAAATAAAGACATAGATGGATAGATAGATAGATAGATAGATAGATAGGTAGGTAGGTAGATAAACAGATAAATAGATCCAGGATAAATACAATGCTGGAAAAGTAGATAATTGATAAATAAATAAGTAAGCAAGTAAATAACTAAATAAATACATAAATAAGAATAATCCAAATGTATAATTTAGATTCAAAAAGAAAAACTTACCTTATATACAAATAAGATAGATAAGGAGATAGAAATATAGATGTGTCGAATGACGATAGATACATTGATAGATGAGTTTTTGGATGGTTACATAGTTGCACAAATAAATGTTAACAGAAAAAACACAGCGAGAGCAATAGATAGATAGATAGCTACGCACATAGATAATGGATAAAATAAAACTGATAGAAATAGATAAATGGGTAGGTAGATGATAGATAGATACATTGATAGATAGATGATAGATACGTACGTACGTATATACGTACAGACATAAATAGATAGGTAAGTAAATAGATAAGTGGAACAGAAAAACTAATAAGATAAATAAGGACAAAAATGAATGATTTGATGATATTTTCTATAGTTAAAACTAGATTAATAATTATACAGAAAGTAGGAAATTGGAAAGATATATAGATACGTAAATTTTGGATACATACGTAGATAGGAAGATGAATAGGTAAATAGATGTACAGATGAAAAATGGTTGACAGGATGGATGAACATATGACAAATAGATTGATAGATAAATATAATAATGAATGATAGAATAATAGTTAGATATTAAAATACATAGTCTACGAGACAAATGTTATTAAATTAAGTACAATTTCACAAGTTTCATCAATAATTAGGTAAGCTAAAAATTATTTTAGCGATAGTATTGAATCAATAGACAACTATAGATAAAATTGAACTAGATAAATAAATAGAGAGATGAATACATGGAAAAGAAAGAATGAATAAAAAGATGAATGTATGGATGGAGAGACAGGTGATATATAAATGGATAGAAAAATAAATTAAGACATGACTTATAGAAAGATAGGTAAAAAGATAGAGCAATAGATTCAAGGAACTGATAGATAAAGAGATAAAGAAAGAAATGAATAGTCAGAGATATAAAAAGATAAATAGAAAGATTAAAAGTATCTTCATAAATATATAGAAAAAGATTACAAAAATAGATAAAAAGATAGAAAGGTAGATGATAGATAGATAGCTTGATACATAGATACATGGTTACATAGTACATAGATACATAAATATATAAAAACATAGATAGACCAAAACAAACAGAAAGATACATAAAGACAACAATCAGGGAGTTAGAAAAATATACTGAGAATGACAGAATAAGTGACAGATTGATAAATATACATACTGAAGTTATAGGTAGGCAGATAGACAGACGCATACGCACGCACATATACGTACATACATAGACACATACATAGACCATCGATTAGACCCAAGAATAAATAGATAATAGAGAGAGTGTTAGATAAATAGACCGATAGAACCGTGCTTACATGACAGATAGAATAAATAGATAATAAATAGAAATGTAAATATATAGATGATATATAGATAGATACATGATAGATATAGAGATACGAGAGATAATGAGATGATAGATATATAGAAAGTACATAGATGATAGGTAGAAATATAGGTCCATAGATACATTAATAGACAGTTACATAGACGATATGTGAAAGATGAATAAATAGGTAGATATATGATTTACATGATGGATGGATAAATAGGTCAATGGTTCAATGGATGCCCAGACAGATGATATATAGAGGAAGAGAGAGAGATACAGAGACATTAGATACATAGATGGAAACCTAGATAAATGAATAAATAAATGATACTGATATAGACAGATTAATAGGGATAGATAAATAGATAGATACATGACAGATAGTGGATGGAGAAATGGATGGAATCTAAATAAATTCTAAGATACATAGACAGAAAGTAAAATCAGCGATGTAAAAATACATTCTGATATCTTCAAATGTTAAGATAGAGATTCATAAAGATACATATGAAAGTTAGATAATGATACATCGATATGTAGACATATATGCAGAGAGATAAATGAAGATATAAATAGGTAGATAAATGAAAGAAATTAGTCAAAAATAAATGGTAAGATACATAGGCAAAGCTACGACCAGTCAATTAGAAATATACAAAAATACTTACTATTTTAAAACACAAATTAAGATACATCAATACAGACTTTAAATAGATAAATAAAAGCACAGATGTGCAATGAATTAATAGTATTTTAACATGTAGATACATAAATTAGACAGATATTTGCCAAATAAAGACAACACTTTCATACGTAGTGAGGGATCATTAGGCAAGTAAAATATATTGGTTCAGAGATAACTTATTGAATCGATAGAGGGTGATAGAGAAATTAATATAGGTAGGTAAGGAAATTTAGAGATAATTAGATAGACAGAGAAAGACAGAAATAGAGGTATTTAAAAATATGAAATCATATAGATGAATAGATGATAAACAGATAAATAGATGGATGCTAGATAGATGCTAGATAGATAGGAAAATACAAGGATGAATAAATAACTGAATGGGTAGAGGAATCCAAGAAAGGATACGTGGTAGCATAGATGATAGGTATATAGAAAGATATAACAATAGCTGATAGACAGAAAAATGAATAGAGAGAGATAGATTGATAGACGACAGGTAGAAAGAGAGATAAAAATATAGCAGGATGAATTAAACCATGGAGATTGAAATGAATAACTAAAATGATAGTAAAAAAGATAGGTTTATAGATAGATACATAGATTGATAGATAAAAAGGTCAAAACACCGAACACAAATATCTAGTAATATACACAGACAGAACTAGCAGCGATTTATGAATAGATACTAATAATTGTATATAAGTAGTAGATTGATAAAGATATATGTGGATGCTACATAAAGACATAGATGATAGATACGCCACTAGTTCGGTTTCCAGAAAAAATAGATAGGTACAAAATCTAAAGATGTATAGATACATAGAAAAATAAATGGATAGATAAATTATATCTTCACTAACAGATAGGTACATACATAAAAACACAAAGAGGTGCTCGACCATATATATAAAAGATATATCTATCATTAGATAAAATAATATGTGTTTTGGTTTTAATTAAATAATAGTAGTACCAATTTGTGTTAGGTAGACAGAAGATAGATAAGTAGAAAGATAGATGGAAAGATAGATTCATTAACTGGTAGCGAGATAAATAGATAGAAGAGATAAATAGATAAAGAAAGAGATGAATAGGAGTTGGATAGAAAAAGAAATTCTAAATAGCTAGATAGTGATGATGATGATGACGATAGATAAATGAGAGATAGATAAACAGTAGACAGGGTAATTGATAGATAGAAAGAGAGACATAATATAAGTAGATACTAAGAAGATAGACAAATAGATGTTAGATGATACATAAATAGATAGATGAATGGATAGATAGATATGGATAGATAGACAGACAGACAGACAGATAGATTGATAGATGATAAAGAAACAAAAAGGTGCTTGGGTGGTGTAATTATAGATGGATAGAATAATATATGAAAGCCTATTTGGATGAATCGATGGATAAATGATAAGAAAGTAAATAGATAGATGAAGAGATGATAATTAAGATGATAAACAAATAAAAATAGATACATAGGTGGGCAAATGAACAAATGATAGCTATTAAACGACATGGAAAGATAGATAGATGATGGATAGATAGATAAATAGTAGAAAAATAAATTGGTGTATATACATACAGACAGATAAATACGTAGATGATGAATTCATACATAGAAAGATTGATAAGTAGGTTGAAAATAAAGAAATTAATAAATTATCGATGAAAAGATAGATAATTAAATAGACATATGGAAAAATAAGTAAAAGGATGGAGATATAGACCCATAAATAGATAGATTGTTGATAGATACATAGGTAGATCAAGAAATAGTAACATGAATGAATTGATAATATTTAGAATCATAGAGAGATAGTTGGACAGAGAGATGGATACCTATAATATATATATATAAACAGGGAAACAGATTCATAGTTGCTGTATAGATATATAGAAAAATAGATCGATGGATAGACAGTTAATAGATTTATAAATAAACAACTACACCCAAAACTACATTGACAGATATTTAGAACGATGATACACAGATTAAAAATAGAGAGATGATAGATGAAGCGATCCATGAACAAATGGATGATTGAAAAGGTGGGTGAATGAATAGACAGATAGATGATAGATGATAGATATATACAATGCTAGATAAATAAGTGGTAGGATAATGAGTAAATATCAGATAGTTTGTAGATAGATGAATAAATAGATAGAAACAAAAACAAATAATAGAAAAAGAGAAAGATAAATATATAGATAGATGACAAATACTAGCGAGCAAGGTAGATAAATAGATAGAAAATAGACTTAGCTAGAAGGATTGATGAATGGAAAAATGATTTGACGGACGCATCAGTGGATGGAAAACTAAATAGATAGAAATACAGGCAAATGGATTCAAAAAGATACATCAGTTAGATGATACATAGATAAATCATTACATAGGTATGAAGATAGATGGAAACGTAGATGATAGATAGATACTAGATACATAGATACATATACATACATAGATACATACATACAAACATACATACATACAACATACATACATACATACATACATACATACATAGAAAAAATAGATCATAGATAGATAAATAATAGAGGGATGACTCAATGTATAGACATACAGAAAAACAAAGAGATTATAGATACACAAATATAGAGAAAAATAAATGATGAGAAGACAAATGGATGAAAGAAAAAATGGTGAATGAACGGATAATACATAGATGATGAATAAATAAAAAGGTTGAAGATTAAATAGCTGAGAAGATGATAGATACATAGATATCTATGTAATATAGAACAGACATAAGTAAAGATATAGATAGATATTGAGAGATAGATAGAGGGATGGATGATATAAAATAGATAGATAGAAAGATTGATAGGAAAAAGAATAGATGGTGGATAAATAGATTGAAGGATGGCTGAAGATTGGATAGAAGAATGGATGTAATGATGGATGGTTAGGTAGATGTAAATAGAAAAATAGATAAAAAGATAAATATAAGATAAATTGAGGGGATGATTAAATAGACATTTATCTACATACTGATAAATAAAGCACTAGATATGTAATTAAACATGGAAATAGAGATATGAAGGAATATTGATACAGTCAGACAAATAAACAAAAGAAAGATAAATAGATAAATACATAGATAAATATATACATTAATGACAGGAAAGATAGATGAATATGTGTTCAACAGATAGCTAGGTAAAGGGAAATTTTGAAAAAACATAAGATAAACACATGGACAGACAAATAGATGCATTAACATGATAAATAGAGTGACGAATAAATAGGTAAACTGTTCAATAGCATTTTTGAGAGATAGATAACTGATAAATAGATGGATACTTGGATGATAGCTAGACAATAGATAGATGATAGATAGAGAGAAAGATGATAGAGAAAGATGATAGGTAGGTAGATAGATAGATAGATAGATAGATAGATAGATAGATAGATAGATAGATACATACATACATACATACATACATACATACATACATAGATACATAGATGCATAGATACATAGATACATAGATACCAGATTGATAAAAATTGTTATATAGAAAAATAGGTAAATATATAAATAAAAGGTTAAAAGTTGCTGATAGCAATATAGATAGGTAAATCTATATATACAAGAATAAAGAGAAAAATGGAATTATTAACCATGATAGTTATGTGGATAGATGAAGGATAAATAGATAATAGATAGAGAGACTCATGAACAAAGAGTTGTATAAAGTGAAATAAAATGAATGGAGAAATGAATAGATGGATGGACGGAGGCTTAGATAGACAGTTGATAGCTGATAGAGTGATAAAAAGATACATTAATAGATAAACAGATACATACATACATGAATACATAGATGCATAGATGTATAGACAGATAGATACACAGATACATAATACATATAAAGAAAAACTGGAAAATACATA
Source organism: Eonycteris spelaea (assembly GCA_003508835.1). NCBI lineage: Eukaryota > Metazoa > Chordata > Mammalia > Chiroptera > Pteropodidae > Eonycteris > Eonycteris spelaea. Next base: position 20,662 of record PUFA01001451.1, read on the forward strand.
AATTTAAAAGATGTATATACAGATGAATGAATGGATGAAAGAATTAATGAATGGACCAATAAATGGGAATCATGAGAGATTAGATACATAAATTGATATTAGCTGATATATACAAGAAATATGCACACATAGATAAAGACAGTAGATAAAAGACAAATAAAGTGTAAGTTTCTTAAAAACAATGATCAGACAGTTATAAAAAGAACTGATAATTTGATATATGAAGATGGAATAAAAAAGATACAAACAGAACTTAGATGTATTAACAGATAGATAAATGCACAGAAAAATGGTAAAAAGAGGAATACACAATAATAGATACATACATACATACATACATACATACAATACATACATACATTGAACTAAATAGATGACATATAGAAAATTGAAACACTAATAGAGGAGAGATTTATAGAGAGATAAATCGATATATTTAGATCAGTGACAATAGAGATGACTACGTGTAACATTAAAAGATAAATAAAAGTAGGTGAAAAAAGTTTATAAGATAAATACATAGATAAACAGATTGATAAATGAAAATTAGATGATAGATACACAGGTTAATAAAAAATAAAATTATCGAATAAATATATATGAGATTGTTAGATAAAGAGATCGATCATAGATAGATACATATAGATAGGTACATAGATAGAGAGATAGGAAAATAGATAGATGATAGGTAGGTAGATAGAGAGAGAGAGAGAGAGAGAGAGAGAGAAAATGGATGGACGGAAGAATGAATAAATGGATAGATTGATGGATGAATGGATGGATGAAAGGATGGACAAATAGATGAATGGATGAGTAGAATGATAGATCAGAGACATACATAGATAGGAGATGATCGATAAACATTTAAATGGATAGACAAAAAGGTAGATAGGCAGAACACAAATAAAAGGTAAGATACATAAAGACAATGATCATAGAGTTAGAGAAAATAATGATAATTTGTTATGCGAAGAGATAGAATAATAAAGATACACACAGAACTTAGATATATAAATAGGTAGAGAGAAAGATAAAGTGATGAATGATAGCTACCAAGCAACATGATAAATAGATAGACACATATGTAGAGATAAAAAGGTGATATATAAAACATGAGAAAATTTATACATACAAAGAGAGATAAACAGAAGGTGATAGGAACATACATAAAGAAAGAATGAATAGATGGATACATAGTTAAATCAATGGCAAGAAATATATGTGAATATATGTAAGATAGAGAAATAGATAAGAACGCAGGTAAAAATAGGTAAAAAGGGTTTATAAACTATATAATAAATAGATAAATAGATTGATAGATTAAATAATAGCTGAATAGAATCATGAAAAATAAATAGAATATTTGACAGAAAAATATGAGGTGATAGATAAATAGATCGAAGAGAGATTGATAGATAGATAGGGAGATAAAAAGATAGAGAGAAGGTAGATAGATCATAGACATAGGAATAGTAGGTTCCTAAATGATAGATAAATAAATAGAACATACATACATAAATGAATACAAGATAGATACAAAAATGATAATTAATACATAGATTAATAAATACAGAAAATATTAAACGGCTAGAGATATAGATAGGTAGAGAGAAAGATGATGGAGAAAGAGTTAGAAAATATATAGATAAAGAGATGGTAGAAAAAAAAAAGTAGATAGAGAAATAGAGCATAAATAGAATGATGAGTAAATAGATACATATAAAAGACAGATATAGAAAAAAATAGATAAATAGATTGGATGACATGTAAATAGAGATATGAATAAATAAAGATAAAGAGAGATAACAAGACAAATACATGATATAAAGATAGGCAAACACACAGGTAGAGCAATTATAAAAACTATACATAAATATGTGTAAAGTAAAGAAATAAATAGCTGGGAGACAAACGTGAGTGAAATAAAGTTTATAAAACAAAACATAGATAAAAAACAGATTTAAAAAGATGATAGAGACACAGGTAGGTGAATAGATAAATGGAATTATTGACAGGTAGATGTGATAGATAGATAGTTGAATAGATAGAGAGAGAGAGAGACGAAGAGAGAGACAGAGACAGACACAGACACAGAGACAGACACAGACACAGAGATAACTCCATAGAAAGGTAAATGAATAAATGAAAGAAAAAAGGGATGAATAGTTAAATGAATGTAAGATGAATAGATGTGCATAGGTGAATAGATAGACAAAAGATAGAGAAATAGATGGATAGATGAATGAAATAATGGATGAATGTGCGGATGGACAAATATAAGATAGATATATACATAAAAATGGATAAATTAAAGAGATGAAAACTAGAAAATAGGTAAACCACAAAATAGGCACATATAGAGTAAAGGAAACATACATAAATAACTAGAAAGATATATAGATGATAGATTATAGATAGATTGTAGGTAGATAGATAGATAGATAGCTAAAAAGATCGCTAGATAGATGATAGATGCATAATATACAAAACAGAAATAAAATGTAAAATTCATAAAGACAAGGTATGTTAGAAAATATGATTATTATTTCATATGTTAAGATATAGATTAATAAAGACAAATAAAACAGTTTACATTGATAGAAAGATACAGAGGTAGAAAAATAGATAAATAGGTAGGTAGATACATACATACATACGTACATGTGTACATACATGCATAGAGATAAATGCGAGAAAAGTGCATAAATAAGAGATATATAGTTGGACAGAAATACATAGATGAAAAATAGTAAGATAAAAGATTGATACATAGATAGACGGATACATGGAAAGATGATAAGTATAACAATAGTTTGCTAGTTAAATAAATAACAAACGGAATGATATACAAATATATATATAAATTAATTGACAGGTGGATAGATAAGTGCATTATTAAAGGAATGGAGTGATGAGGGGTACATTGATATGATAAAATTAATAAATTTATAAATGGATGGAAGCACACATAGATGAAAGATAAAAAAATGATTGATATAGAGAGAGGTAAATAAATAGATGCTACTTAGATACATGGAAGATAGTCAGATAGATAAAAGAAGAAATGAGAGTAATAAAGAATAACAGACAGATATAGCTAGCTAGCTAGCTGGCTAGCTAGCTAGCTGGATACATACATACGTACATACACACATACACACATACACACACACATACATACATATAAAGGTAGTTATAAAACCTTAGGAAAATAAAGGATTATTAATATACACCAATAAATAGCTAGATGATACACAGATGAAAACACACATGTAGATAATGCAATAAACAATGAATGAAGAAACATTATGTAAATAGCTATATAGGTAGATCGATGGCAAGAAAAATAAAACGATATATGAAAAAAGATCCATAGAAAGAAAGATGAGGATGAATGTAAAATGATATATATAAATAAGAAGGTATGAATGAATAAATAGAAGGATAAAAATATGAAGGATACCTAGAAAATTAGATAATTGGACAAACAGAATCTTTAACAGACAATTAGATAGATGATTGATAGATACATAGAGGACAGAGAGATAGAGAGACAGAGAGAAAGATGATAGACAGATGTCGAAATGAATGAAATGATGAATGAATAACTGGATGCACAGATACGTGATGAATAAATACTATAAAATATATAAATACAGAATTTAACTAAAGATACGTAAACAAAGAAATAGACAAATGATAAAAAGGATAATAGATAAATATGTGCTCAAATAAATAAATAAACGATTAGATAGATTAAAAGATGAGCAAATAGGTAGAAAAAAAAATAAATAGAGGAAGGATTGAATAGTGAAAAAGACAGGTAAGTAAATTGATAAAATAGGGAAAAATTACATAGAAAATTAAATAGACGGAAAAATAAATGAATATATAAAGAAATAAATACCCGAGTGGTAGTTTAAAAAAATATAAAGGGGAATAGATAAATAGAATCATTGAAAGATAGATAGATACGCGATAATTAAATGAAAGATCAATACATACATACAAAAACAGATAGATAATTAAAAGGATGTATGGATGGATGGACAAATAGATGGATGGATGAAATAATCAATGTAGATAGATGATGACAAATAGATGATAGAGAGACGATAGACAGATACACAGATACATACATACACACATACATACATTATACATACATTCGTACACATATACAAACATACATACATACATACACAGATGAATCCAAATAAAACTCTAACAATGGCAAGAAAATTAGAAAATTATACATAAGCTAAGGAAATATAAATAAATATGTTACATCGAAAGATAGAGACATAGATACATAAAAGGTAGATGAAAAGATATTCCATAGATAAATAAAAACAGAGATAGATTACACTATAGATGATAGATATATAAACGGATACATGCATGGATAAAAAAATAAAATCAGTGACATAGCAAAGAAGATATTACAGAGATTATAACATATTATAGATACATAAATACATAGATAAAAAGAAAGAAAAATGCATAGATACAGAGTTAGATAGATAGATGCTAGTTGATAGATAGATACATAGGTAGATGGATTGCTAGATAATAGAAGAATGGATAGATGGATGGATAGATGTTGGAGACATGGATGGGTGGGTGGATGGACGGATGGATGGAAGGATGGAAGAATGAATGGATGGATGAATGGATGAATAGACGGACAAATAGAATAAAAGATAAAAGAGAATTTGATAAAATATGTGACGATGAATTGGAGTGTGGATGACGGATGGCTAAATAGATGGTGAATAAATGGATAGTTGCATGGAAGGTAAAACACAATAGTAATATTTGGGGTAGATGAATAGACGGATGCATAGAACATACTAGATAAATAGATCAATAGATAAATGAATACTTGAAGAAATAAACAAAGATAAAAATATTTCACAGATAAATACAACAATAGATGAATAGACAGAAAAATAGATATAAATAGTAATCAAAAGAGACAAAACTATAATGGAAAATACATGTGGATATGTGAATAGATAAATAGATAGAACACAAATTAGACTAAGAAACATGAAGGATTGGTGAGTCAGAGAATCTTAATAATAATTTATTATATTGCCACATAGATTAATAAAGATTAACTCAGCAGTTAAATATTTAGACAGATATATAGAGATCGATAAATATATCCACATGGATAGACATAAAGAATAAAAGAGAGATGATAAAGGAGAGAAATACACAGTTATTTACATAGAGGATAAAAAATGATATCCAAAAATAAATAGTGATGGATACATAGAGAATAAATAGATGATTGATAGAGATAGAGATGGTTAGATAAATAAATAGAAGACCAATAAATATTAAGAAACATAAAGACAAGAACCAGTGAGTCAAAATAAACTAAATATGATAAATTAAGAAATAAATAAAAAGAAACATACTAAGATTAAAACATAAATCGATCGATCGATCAATAGGTAATAACTACGCAGACACATGAATAAATTCATGGTTAAAATAATGCACAGCTATGTGATAGAGGGAAAAAGAGATACATCAATAAAGAGATTTCCTGAGAGTTACATTAATAAAAGATAAATACATTGAAAAAGATATACAAAGAGTAATAGATTAGTAGATAGATGATAGATAGATGATGGATAGATAGAGAGAGAGATTAGACGAATAGACAGATGATATGTAGATGGAGAGAGATGATAGATACATAGATAGAGAGACAGACAGACAGACAGACAGACAGACAGAGAGATTAATCGATAGCAAGACAAAAATAGTAAGATACATACATAGAAGTTGGATAGAGATCCAGATGAGTGAAAGAGTGGTAGATGAATAGAAAGATCATTAAATAAGTGAATGTATGGATGGACAAAGGAGATATATACATAAATAGATAGATGACAGACAAAATTAGTTAGATGATAGATAGATACTAAATAAATAGATAATAGAGAACTAAATAGAGAGATTAGATGATATAGAGAGAGATGAGATGATAGATAGATCAATAACAAGAAATATCAATGAATATACTTAAGATAGATGGAACTTAGATAAGTGGATAGATAGATCCATAGATAGATACATACAGATATATAAATAGATAAAATATGATAGATCAATATAGGAGTAGGTAAATAGAATCATTGAGAGATTGATGTATAGAAGATGGATAGAAAATTAGGTAAAGTGATAGACAAATAGAAGGGAGATAGAAGGGCCGATGATGGATGGGTTGATAGATGGAAGAATGAATAAATAGATAAATGATGGATACAAAGATTGATAGAAAGGAATGCATGGATAGATAGATAGATAGATAGATAGATAGATAGATAGATAGATAGATAGATAGATAGATAGATAGATAGATAGATAGATAGAAGATAGATAGATGATAGATAGATAACAGGTAAATAGATAGAAGATAAATATAATTATAGAAATTACATAGATATATAAGTAAAAAGACAGATATATGAGTAATCGGAAAACTAGAATGAGAGACAGAAAAAATAAACATAAATATAAAATAAACTGGAGATAAATAAATTGACACAGGAACAGTTGGACGGATGAGGAGATGGATGAAGGAATGAACAGAGACCTAACACGTACATAGCTGATAGATACATAAATACATGAACACATGATGTCGAGACTGATAAATAGATACAAGAGAGTTGGTAGATAGATGAATAATTGGTAGATATCTAAGAAACATAGGTAAAGAGAGAGAGAGATAAATTTAGACAGTTGACAGACAGATGATAGGTAGGTAGGTAGATAGATAGATAGATAGATAGATAGATAGATAGATAGATAGATAGACAGACAGACAGACAGACAGAAATACAGACACATGAATAGATAGTGCATGCATAAGTGGATGGATGGATGTTTTGATGAATGGATGGATGGATGGATGGATGGCTAGATGGTTGGATGAATAGTGGAAAATTAAAGAATGGATAAATAAATAGAATGATAAACAGATAAAAGACTCCAATAGCTTGATTATATACAATATGATAAATACACAAATAGTGAGATACGTAGATTGATAAATATACAGATGATAAATGAACATCTATCTACCTATCAATCTATCATCTATGTACCTATCATTTATTTATGTATCTATTTTCCTATCTCAATATCAGTTCCTCTATCTATCTTCTATGGTATCATTTACCTATCTATCAATCAGTCTATCTATTAGTCTGTATATAGTTATCTATCTATCCATCTATCCATCTATCTATCCATCCATCCATCCATCCATCCATCCATCCATCCATCCATCCATCCATCCATCCATCTCTCTATCTATCCATCTATATCTATCTATCTATCTATCTATCTATCTATCTATCTATCTATCTATCTATCTATCTATCATTCTATCTATCTATCTATCTATCTATCTATCTATCTATCTATCTATCTATCTATCTATCTATCTATCTATCATTCTATCTATCTATCTATCTATCTATCTATCTATCTATCTATCTATCTATCTATCTATGTCATCTATCATCCATCGATATTCCGATTTGTTTATATTAATTTATCTATATATCTATATTTGGATTTAACAAACTATGTTTTAAAATCAGTATTTTCCAAATACGTAATGATTGATAAATGTTAAACTAAATGTTCCTTTAGTTTTATTTAAGAAATATCTGTTTAATTCTTTATGTAGATACATGTCTATTTAATCATCCTATCAATTTATCTTATATTTATCTTTTTATCTATTTTTCTATATACATCTACCTAACCATCCATCATTACATCCATTCTTCTATCCAATCTTCAGCCATCCTTCAATCTATTTATTTATCCACCATCTATTCTTTTTCCTATCAATCTTTCTATCTATCTATTTTCTGTCATCTATCCATTATCTTTCTATTTATTTATGTATCTCTTTATTTATGTTTATCCTTCTATTAATGTATATATATGTATATCATTCTATCATCCTCTCTCATCTATCTTTCTTGCTTTCTATTTTCAATCAATCTATATAGCAGTGTATCTTTTTATATATCTTCCTATTTAACATTGATCTTTCTAACTTTCTGTCTCTTTATGTATCATCTATTTATTCATCCATCCAATCATCATTCCATGCATGCACGCATGCATGCATGCTTGCATCCATCCGTAAAACCGTTTATCCATTTGCTATCTATCACCTTTAGCATTTACTGTTTATCTAGCGATCAACCTGGCTTTGGTGATTTATAACCCTTTCTACCAAGCAATAGGTATATCTCTTATTTGAACCGTAATCTACTTTCAATGATGAAATATATGCATCTTTCTGTTTATCTATTGTTTGTCTGTTTGTCCTTTGGAATCTCTGTATGTCGTTATGTAAGTCTCATTCTTTGCCCATTATGTGCAACCCAGAAGTCCATTCATTCATGTATCTCTGTAAATACCTCTCTCTCTCTCTCTCTCATCTATTTTTCTATTTATGATTCTATCTGTTTATACGTTTTTCTATCTATTCATTTATCTCTCTATCACCTATCTAACACTATATATATTTTCCTTAATCTAACTTTCAATATATATAAAATTAGCATTGTATTTAGCTAAATCTGTGATCCTTTTCTTTGTGTGTGTATCTTACAATTTATGTGTGTTCTATCTATCTATTATTTATCTATCTTTTTATCTAGCTCTCTATCTGTTTTTCTATCTGTCTGTCTTCCTGTATTTGTATCCATAATCTCTTTATCTATCTTTTTATCATCTATCTGTCTACCTATATATCTAGCTATTTATCTACCTATGTGTATGTCTCTCTCTTTCTGTATCTATATATTTACTTATGTGTCCTTTTTTCTATGTATGCATCTATACCTCATTCATTTATTTATCTTTCCACATTTTTATTAGTGTCCTTTCTGTTTCCATATTCATATCTCTTCATCTATTAATCTATCATTTATAGTTATTCATCGATCCTTTTATTTAACCGATGTATAATTTTTCAGTGCTTCCATCCATTTCTTTGTCTGTACTTTGATTCATCCATTTTTGCATTTTTCCAAACCACCATGCTCCTAACAATATATAAAATTATCAAAATATATTTCCAAGTTACTGATCATTCTTTTTCTATATGTGTCTTACTATTTATTTATAATGAATCTATCCCTTCATCTACTTACTTATCTCACAACCTATTGATTTTTCTATCTATCTATCACTAATTTTAGTGCCTAAATCTCTATCCATTATTGATCCCTCTGTTTTCTATCAATCTATTTTCTGTCTATCTATCAGTCTACATATCTATCAATCGATTTATAATCTGTCTTTATATCTTTTATGTTTAGGTTTATTGATCATTCTATACATCATCTATCTAACCTTGACCCATTTATCTATTCATTTATCTTTCTATTTATCATCTATACCCTTTCTTATCTATCTGACTTCTATGTATCCATACATCAATCAATCCCTCTATTTTCCATCCATTCTTCTCTTCATCTATGTATCTATATATCTATATATCTATGTATCTATCTATGTATTTCTCTCTCAATCCATCTGTTATCTATCTACCTATCATCTATCATCAATAACATATTTATCCTTTATCTTTTTAACTCTCAACAGTCCTGGTATATACCCATCATTGTATTTATGTATCTCTCAGCAATTTTTTCTCTTTGCCTGTATTTAATGAATGAATCAATCAATTAATTAATTATATGGCCTGTTTTCGTTTATCTTCACTTATCTGTTTATGTATTTATCTATTACTCTGTTACATGTATTCAGTTATCTTTCTTGTCATTGATCTAACTACGTATCTATGCATCTATGTATCTATCTCGCTATCTATCATCTACCTATCTATCTATCCAGTTACAATCTGTGTATTTATATATCTTTGGATCAACTTCTGTATGTATCTTTATCTATCTCTCAATATAGCAAATTGTCCATATCTTTTTCCAACTCAGAGATCTCTGTCTTTATATATCTAAAGATTTGCTTTCTAGATATCTATTTCTTTAAGTATCTATCTTTTTCGTTATCTGTGTGTATATATATTTAATTGTTTGTGTATATATTTACCTTTTATTCATCTCTGTCTATTTATACCTATTTTCTCTTTTTATCTATATTTAAATAATTGTTGATATCTTTACCTCTTTCTTCTTCTCTCTATTTACCTAACATCTTCTGTCTATCTATATATATCTACTTCAACTACTATTCTATCAATCTATCCCTCCCGCTGACCTTTCTTCCATTTATTTATCCATCCATGTTTTACCCAACCACCAACTGGCATATTTGTCAAAATCTCTGTTTATGCATCTATCTCGCGATCGATCGATCTGTCTTCTATATGTCCATCATTATGTCTATCGATCTACCGATCTATCCATTTATCAGTATTATCTGATATCTATCTGTCTAATATATCTATCTTTCTATCCATCCATTCATCCATCCAACCATCCATCCATCTATATATCCATCCATGGATCCTTTTTCCTTCCTATTATTTATCTATGTCTCTGTCTTTCAATTCAATCATCTATTTTCATCTATTAATTTTTCTATGTATCTTTTTATCATCTGTATATTTATCCATCATTTCATCTAACCATTCACTCGTTTGTCCCTTCATTGATCAATCAATCTATCTATTTGTATATCTGTCTATGAATCTATCTCTCTGTGTACCTATCTATCTATTTAATCATTCCATCTATTATCATTTTATCCATTCATTATTACAGGTACCCATTTACATATCTATCAATCCATCCATCAATACAAACACCCACCCACCTCTCGAATCATTTATCCTCTATTTACTTTTCATGTGTCACCCAATTGATCTACCAGTTTAATTTTACTATCGTTTTACTTATTCATCCATTCTTACATCCATTTATACATCCTTCCTTCTACCTATCCATCATTCTACTTTTCCATCAATCCATGCCTCTATCCATCCACTATCTATCTCTCTTACCATAATGTATTATCAGAATGTATTATCATCTATTTACTATATGTTACTCAGATTGGTTTTTCCATGTATCTTTCAATTTATGTTCCATTTTTCTCTTACATTTATATCTTTTTATCTATCTATCTATCTGCCTATCATGTATGTCTCAGTATATATTTGTCTATTTCTCTCTCATTTTTCATGGTTTTTCTATTAATCTATTTATGTTTTTCTATTAATCTGTTTATGTTTTTATTTGTCTCTTTATCTACGTATTCATCTATCTATGCATATATCTATCATCTATCTATGTATTGATCTGTCTGTCATCTATCAGTCAGTGATACTGTTTCTTGATTCATCTTTTTGTCTATTGTATTTCATTTTGACTTATATAAAAATTTACCCATCCATTTATGTATATAACATCTTCTCATCTATCTTCATTTACCTATCTATCTATGTATCTATCTATCTATCTGTCTATCTATCTATCTATCTATCTATCTATCTATCTATCTAGGTTTCTGTTTATCTATTAATCATCTAAATATCTATTCCTCAGTTCATATTTTCATTTATACACACATTCATTCATCTTTCAATCTATCTGGATATCTATCAATCTATCGATCGATCTATCTATCAATCTATCTATCTATCGATCTATCTGTCTATCTATCTGTCTCTCTATCGATTAACCACCTATCTATCTATTTATCTAATCCATGTATACTATCCATCCATTCACCCAAATATCAAATCAAATATCTATCTGTCCTATAAAACACTTCTTTACCATTTAGTCTATTATTTATTTATCATCTATATACGTCCATATGTATGTATGATTGTATGTATGGATTTCTATATCTAACTGTCTCTCTCTCTCTCTCTCTCTCTCTCTATCTATCTATCTATCTACGTATCTATTTATCTATCTATCTCTTATATCTCTACCATCGATCTTCTATCTTCATATCTATGTACTTCTCTCTAATCTATCAATCTATCCATCTATCTATCTATCTATCTATCTATCTATCTATCTATCATCTTATGTGTACTTCTATCTTTTAATCTACCTTTCTATTCATCACTCTATCATTTACATGATTATTCATCAATTCATCTATCCATTAATCCATTTTTATTCATCTATGAATATATCTATTTATGTGTCATCTATCTATCTCCCTTTTTATCTTTCTATCTCTTTCTCTTTATCTCTCTCTCTCTCCCTCTCTATCTATCTATCTATCTATCTATCTATCTATCTATCTATCTATCTAACTATCTCTATCTATTTATTTATCTATCTGTTGTGTAGTCATTCTAACCATCCTTTTATCCATCTACTCATGGATCTATCTTACGTCTATCTTACATAATATATCCATCTAACTATTTTATCTATTTACCATTATATCCATTCTTTCATTTTTCCATTTACCCACACATCCACCCATCCATTGTTTTAAGTAATCACATCTATTTATTTATTTATGGATCTTCTATGTTTCTTCTATATTCTGTTTATATACTGCTTATTTTTCTCACCATTTATTTATCTTTTTTCTGTACATCTATCTATTTTTCTATGTATCTATCTATCTGTAAATTCATCTATCTATCTACCTATTTATTTATCTATCTATCTAATATTTATCTTTTTATCTATCTATCTAGTTAACTGGCTAGCTAGCTATCTAGTTTTCATCTATCTATTTTATCTATTTTTTTCTAACATTATTTACCGGTCTTTCTTTTCATTTATGTATGTCTGTCTATACCTACCATTTATTTATTTATTTATTTATTTATTTATTTATTTATTTATTTATTTCTCAGCTTGAATTTATCTATTTATAGAGATTTATCTAATGATTCAACAACATTTTTCTCTAAAGTAATACATTTAACTTACCGAATGATTGATAAATCATGTAAAATACGTTAGTTTAATTTCATAACTCTGTCTAAATATCTATGTATTTAAGTATCTAGTATTAATCTATCAAACAATGTATCTCATATTTATTGTTTATTTTCCTACCAACTATCTTTCTATTAAATCTATGTGTCCACCATTCTATTTTTCCATTCCTTAACCCTTTCTCCAAACATCATCCACCGATGTATGTATCTATCTATATAGCTAACTTCTGTTTGTAGCTCCATCAATCTATCTCTTGATATATCAAATTATCATTATGTATTGGTAATCACTGATCATTCCTTTTGTCTGTATATCTTTCTATTTATCTTTTTCTATCTATCTATCTATCTATCTATCTCTCTATATATCTATCTATCTATCTATGTGCCTTTCTTTATATTTTGTATTCTATTTATTTATTTATTCATTTCTCTTTCTATTATATATCCTTATGTTATCATTGGTTTACTTTCTCTCTCCTTATATATCTAATTCTCTGTCTTTCTATCATCCGTCCATTTTTTATTTATCTAATTATATATCAATTTATCTCTATATACATATCCTTCTATTACTCATTTGTATACCTGTTTGTCGGTCAATCTTTAATCAATTAATTTTTTATATATTTTTATATATCTCTACCTATTGGTTTACCAATCATTTTATCTACATTTTACACAGTTAAATATTTATTAATGCATGTATCTTTTCACAGATCTATCCATCTAGCTGTTATTTATGTAAATATCTATATATCTGTCAATGCAAGAATTACATATACATTCATTTACCGATTTAGCTATGTGTTATAAGTTATGTTATTCTAATTATCGATATAATACTTTTCATCTGTCTTATCTATTTATCTATCTATGCATCCATCTGTTTATTTCCATAACTATCATCTACCTCTCTATCGATCTATCAACTATTTTCCCTATCTCTGTTTCCATTTATTATTTGTTTATTTATATATCTTTTACTATTTCTATTTTTATTTCTGATCTACCTCTATCTATCATTTTTCTAGCTATCTACATCTTTAACTACCTATTTACCATTTATCTCTCAATGTGTCTACATATCTATACATCTAAGAACAGCTTGTGTCTTTATTAAACTATGTCTTCATATTTCACATTATTAATTTAACATCATTTTCCTTATATCTCTTACTCTTTAAATGTGTTCTCTGTATTTATGTATCTACTTATATAGGTATGGATATATATATTTGTGTATCCATCTATGTATCATCCTTGTAATTATTTACCTATCTATGTATCTATGTATATGTGTATTCCTTTATGTATGTATCTAGAATCTATCTATGTCTCTATCTATCTATCATCTATCAATCTACCTAGCTATAACTATCAACTATCTAAACTTGGTATATCTTTATTAATCTATGTGTTAATACATAAAAATATCAAATGCGAAATTTAACGACGGATCTATCTTCTTCTCTATGTACTTTCCGTGCTGTTGATATTCCATCTTTCTACTAATCAACCTATTTATTTCCCTAAGGATCATCCTTTATTCCTCCAACAATCCATTCATTCATCTGTCTATCTACTTATTTATCTGTTTACTTCTTATTGATATAATTAAATAGCTATATAATAGAATGCCCAGAGAATGAAAAAAAAATGGGATACACAAACATAGAGACAGGGACATAAAGAAAGATATTGATAATTTGATGAGATAAGAGATAGATTAAGATCATACGTACAGAGGTTACATACATAAACTAAAGAGATAGAAATAAAGACATAGATGGATAGATAGATAGATAGATAGATAGATAGGTAGGTAGGTAGATAAACAGATAAATAGATCCAGGATAAATACAATGCTGGAAAAGTAGATAATTGATAAATAAATAAGTAAGCAAGTAAATAACTAAATAAATACATAAATAAGAATAATCCAAATGTATAATTTAGATTCAAAAAGAAAAACTTACCTTATATACAAATAAGATAGATAAGGAGATAGAAATATAGATGTGTCGAATGACGATAGATACATTGATAGATGAGTTTTTGGATGGTTACATAGTTGCACAAATAAATGTTAACAGAAAAAACACAGCGAGAGCAATAGATAGATAGATAGCTACGCACATAGATAATGGATAAAATAAAACTGATAGAAATAGATAAATGGGTAGGTAGATGATAGATAGATACATTGATAGATAGATGATAGATACGTACGTACGTATATACGTACAGACATAAATAGATAGGTAAGTAAATAGATAAGTGGAACAGAAAAACTAATAAGATAAATAAGGACAAAAATGAATGATTTGATGATATTTTCTATAGTTAAAACTAGATTAATAATTATACAGAAAGTAGGAAATTGGAAAGATATATAGATACGTAAATTTTGGATACATACGTAGATAGGAAGATGAATAGGTAAATAGATGTACAGATGAAAAATGGTTGACAGGATGGATGAACATATGACAAATAGATTGATAGATAAATATAATAATGAATGATAGAATAATAGTTAGATATTAAAATACATAGTCTACGAGACAAATGTTATTAAATTAAGTACAATTTCACAAGTTTCATCAATAATTAGGTAAGCTAAAAATTATTTTAGCGATATAGTATTGAATCAATAGACAACTATAGATAAAAATTGAACTAGATAAATAAATAGAGAGATGAATACATGGAAAAGAAAGAATGAATAAAAAGATGAATGTATGGATGGAGAGACAGGTGATATATAAATGGATAGAAAAATAAATTAAGACATGACTTATAGAAAGATAGATAAAAAGATAGAGCAATAGATTCAAGGAACTGATAGATAAAGAGATAAAGAAAGAAATGAATAGTCAGAGATATAAAAAGATAAATAGAAAGATTAAAAGTATCTTCATAAATATATAGAAAAAGATTACAAAAATAGATAAAAAGATAGAAAGGTAGATGATAGATAGATAGCTTGATACATAGATACATGGTTACATAGATACATAGATACATAAATATATAAAAACATAGATAGACCAAAACAAACAGAAAGATACATAAAGACAACAATCAGGGAGTTAGAAAAATATACTGAGAATGACAGAATAAGTGACAGATTGATAAATATACATACTGAAGTTATAGGTAGGCAGATAGACAGACGCATACGCACGCACATATACGTACATACATAGACACATACATAGACCATCGATTAGACCCAAGAATAAATAGATAATAGAGAGAGTGTTAGATAAATAGACCGATAGAACCGTGCTTACATGACAGATAGAATAAATAGATAATAAATAGAAATGTAAATATATAGATGATATATAGATAGATACATGATAGATATAGAGATACGAGAGATAATGAGATGATAGATATATAGAAAGTACATAGATGATAGGTAGAAATATAGGTCCATAGATACATTAATAGACAGTTACATAGACGATATGTGAAAGATGAATAAATAGGTAGATATATGATTTACATGATGGATGGATAAATAGGTCAATGGTTCAATGGATGCCCAGACAGATGATATATAGAGGAAGAGAGAGAGATACAGAGACATTAGATACATAGATGGAAACCTAGATAAATGAATAAATAAATGATACTGATATAGACAGATTAATAGGGATAGATAAATAGATAGATACATGACAGATAGTGGATGGAGAAATGGATGGAATCTAAATAAATTCTAAGATACATAGACAGAAAGTAAAATCAGCGATGTAAAAATACATTCTGATATCTTCAAATGTTAAGATAGAGATTCATAAAGATACATATGAAAGTTAGATAATGATACATCGATATGTAGACATATATGCAGAGAGATAAATGAAGATATAAATAGGTAGATAAATGAAAGAAATTAGTCAAAAATAAATGGTAAGATACATAGGCAAAGCTACGACCAGTCAATTAGAAATATACAAAAATACTTACTATTTTAAAACACAAATTAAGATACATCAATACAGACTTTAAATAGATAAATAAAAGCACAGATGTGCAATGAATTAATAGTATTTTAACATGTAGATACATAAATTAGACAGATATTTGCCAAATAAAGACAACACTTTCATACGTAGTGAGGGATCATTAGGCAAGTAAAATATATTGGTTCAGAGATAACTTATTGAATCGATAGAGGGTGATAGAGAAATTAATATAGGTAGGTAAGGAAATTTAGAGATAATTAGATAGACAGAGAAAGACAGAAATAGAGGTATTTAAAAATATGAAATCATATAGATGAATAGATGATAAACAGATAAATAGATGGATGCTAGATAGATGCTAGATAGATAGGAAAATACAAGGATGAATAAATAACTGAATGGGTAGAGGAATCCAAGAAAGGATACGTGGTAGCATAGATGATAGGTATATAGAAAGATATAACAATAGCTGATAGACAGAAAAATGAATAGAGAGAGATAGATTGATAGACGACAGGTAGAAAGAGAGATAAAAATATAGCAGGATGAATTAAACCATGGAGATTGAAATGAATAACTAAAATGATAGTAAAAAAGATAGGTTTATAGATAGATACATAGATTGATAGATAAAAAGGTCAAAACACCGAACACAAATATCTAGTAATATACACAGACAGAACTAGCAGCGATTTATGAATAGATACTAATAATTGTATATAAGTAGTAGATTGATAAAGATATATGTGGATGCTACATAAAGACATAGATGATAGATACGCCACTAGTTCGGTTTCCAGAAAAAATAGATAGGTACAAAATCTAAAGATGTATAGATACATAGAAAAATAAATGGATAGATAAATTATATCTTCACTAACAGATAGGTATGCATACATACAAAACACAAAGAGGTGCTCGACCATATATATAAAAGATATATCTATCATTAGATAAAATAATATGTGTTTTGGTTTTAATTAAATAATAGTAGTACCAATTTGTGTTAGGTAGACAGAAGATAGATAAGTAGAAAGATAGATGGAAAGATAGATTCATTAACTGGTAGCGAGATAAATAGATAGAAGAGATAAATAGATAAAGAAAGAGATGAATAGGAGTTGGATAGAAAAAGAAATTCTAAATAGCTAGATAGTGATGATGATGATGACGATAGATAAATGAGAGATAGATAAACAGTAGACAGGGTAATTGATAGATAGAAAGAGAGACATAATATAAGTAGATACTAAGAAGATAGACAAATAGATGTTAGATGATACATAAATAGATAGATGAATGGATAGATAGATATGGATAGATAGACAGACAGACAGACAGACAGATAGATTGATAGATGATAAAGAAACAAAAAGGTGCTTGGGTGGTGTAATTATAGATGGATAGAATAATATATGAAAGCCTATTTGGATGAATCGATGGATAAATGATAAGAAAGTAAATAGATAGATGAAGAGATGATAATTAAGATGATAAACAAATAAAAATAGATACATAGGTGGGCAAATGAACAAATGATAGCTATTAAACGACATGGAAAGATAGATAGATGATGGATAGATAGATAAATAGTAGAAAAATAAATTGGTGTATATACATACAGACAGATAAATACGTAGATGATGAATTCATACATAGAAAGATTGATAAGTAGGTTGAAAATAAAGAAATTAATAAATTATCGATGAAAAGATAGATAATTAAATAGACATATGGAAAAATAAGTAAAAGGATGGAGATATAGACCCATAAATAGATAGATTGTTGATAGATACATAGGTAGATCAAGAAATAGTAACATGAATGAATTGATAATATTTAGAATCATAGAGAGATAGTTGGACAGAGAGATGGATACCTATAATATATATATATAAACAGGGAAACAGATTCATAGTTGCTGTATAGATATATAGAAAAATAGATCGATGGATAGACAGTTAATAGATTTATAAATAAACAACTACACCCAAAACTACATTGACAGATATTTAGAACGATGATACACAGATTAAAAATAGAGAGATGATAGATGAAGCGATCCATGAACAAATGGATGATTGAAAAGGTGGGTGAATGAATAGACAGATAGATGATAGATGATAGATATATACAATGCTAGATAAATAAGTGGTAGGATAATGAGTAAATATCAGATAGTTTGTAGATAGATGAATAAATAGATAGAAACAAAAACAAATAATAGAAAAAGAGAAAGATAAATATATAGATAGATGACAAATACTAGCGAGCAAGGTAGATAAATAGATAGAAAATAGACTTAGCTAGAAGGATTGATGAATGGAAAAATGATTTGACGGACGCATCAGTGGATGGAAAACTAAATAGATAGAAATACAGGCAAATGGATTCAAAAAGATACATCAGTTAGATGATACATAGATAAATCATTACATAGGTATGAAGATAGATGGAAACGTAGATGATAGATAGATACTAGATACATAGATACATAGATACATAGATACATACATACATACAAACATACATACATACAACATACATACATACATACATACATACATACATAGAAAAAATAGATCATAGATAGATAAATAATAGAGGGATGACTCAATGTATAGACATACAGAAAAACAAAGAGATTATAGATACACAAATATAGAGAAAAATAAATGATGAGAAGACAAATGGATGAAAGAAAAAATGGTGAATGAACGGATAATACATAGATGATGAATAAATAAAAAGGTTGAAGATTAAATAGCTGAGAAGATGATAGATACATAGATATCTATGTAATATAGAACAGACATAAGTAAAGATATAGATAGATATTGAGAGATAGATAGAGGGATGGATGATATAAAATAGATAGATAGAAAGATTGATAGGAAAAAGAATAGATGGTGGATAAATAGATTGAAGGATGGCTGAAGATTGGATAGAAGAATGGATGTAATGATGGATGGTTAGGTAGATGTAAATAGAAAAATAGATAAAAAGATAAATATAAGATAAATTGAGGGGATGATTAAATAGACATTTATCTACATACTGATAAATAAAGCACTAGATATGTAATTAAACATGGAAATAGAGATATGAAGGAATATTGATACAGTCAGACAAATAAACAAAAGAAAGATAAATAGATAAATACATAGATAAATATATACATTAATGACAGGAAAGATAGATGAATATGTGTTCAACAGATAGCTAGGTAAAGGGAAATTTTGAAAAAACATAAGATAAACACATGGACAGACAAATAGATGCATTAACATGATAAATAGAGTGACGAATAAATAGGTAAACTGTTCAATAGCATTTTTGAGAGATAGATAACTGATAAATAGATGGATACTTGGATGATAGCTAGACAATAGATAGATGATAGATAGAGAGAAAGATGATAGACAGAAAGATGATAGGTAGGTAGATAGATAGATAGATAGATAGATAGATAGATAGATAGATAGATAGATACATACATACATACATACATATACATACATACATACATACATACATAGATACATAGATGCATAGATACATAGATACATAGATACCAGATTGATAAAAATTGTTATATAGAAAAATAGGTAAATATATAAATAAAAGGTTAAAAGTTGCTGATAGCAATATAGATAGGTAAATCTATATATACAAGAATAAAGAGAAAAATGGAATTATTAACCATGATAGTTATGTGGATAGATGAAGGATAAATAGATAATAGATAGAGAGACTCATGAACAAAGAGTTGTATAAAGTGAAATAAAATGAATGGAGAAATGAATAGATGGATGGACGGAGGCTTAGATAGACAGTTGATAGCTGATAGAGTGATAAAAAGATACATTAATAGATAAACAGATACATACATACATGAATACATAGATGCATAGATGTATAGACAGATAGATACACAGATACATAATACATATAAAGAAAAACTGGAAAATACATAAATTTAAAAATGTATATACAGATGAATGAATGGATGAAAGAATTAATGAATGGACCAATAAATGGGAATCATGAGAGATTAGATACAT
>PUFA01001452.1:0-41597 GCA_003508835.1 Eonycteris spelaea
TGGACCCCAAGGAGCCCTGTGTGCCGGCCAAGGTCCCCCCAAGATGGCAGCCAGGGTCGGCCGATGCCTGAACCTGCCCTCCCTGAGCCCAGGCCACGGGTAGCCTCTGCAAGTGCCGCAAGTGAGCCATTTCTCAGAAATCCGCCCCTGGGGCTTGAAACGGGCGTCAAAAAAGAGTTTTGCCAACGCTTCCATATACATATATGTGCATATATATGTCCATATAGACTTACACATATATGTATATGGTGGATTTGAGGAGAAAGGGCCCTGGCCCCCAGATCTGGCAGGAAATCCAGGCCTCTCCTCCCTCAGCCTTGGGCCTGAGCTCGGCCTGCTGGTCCTTGCTGAGCTTTTCCGGTGGAAAACTGAGCCTCAGAGAGCTGAACACTAAGGTCACAAGGGACAGAATCAGAACTCAGATCCACAGCTGTGTGAGGTGTGCCCTGAGTGACCACTTTTTTTTTTTTTTTTTTTTTGGCCAACAGGGTTGTATGCCTGCTGAGGATGCAAGGAAGGCCCAAAGCGGGCTGTGTGGCGGAACGTGACTGCGCCCTGAGGACAGAGAGTGCCCTGGGACGCAGTCTGGACCCCAAGGAGTCCTGTGTGCCGGCCAAGGTCCCCCAAGATGTGCAGCCAGGGTCGGCCGATGCCTGAACCTGCCCTCCCTGAGCCCAGGCCACGGGTAGCCTCTGCAAGTGCCGCAAGTGAGCCATTTCTCAGAAATCCGCCCCTGGGGCTTGAAACGGGCGTCAAAAAAGAGCGTTTTGCCAACGCTTCCATATACATATATGTGCATATATATGTCCATATAGACTTACACATATATGTATATGGTGGATTTGAGGAGAACAGGGCCCTGGCCCCCAGATCTGGCAGGAAATCCAGGCCTCTCCCTCCCTCAGCCTTGGGCCTGAGCTCGGCCTGCTGGTCCTTTGCTGAGCTTTTCCGGTGGAAAAACTGAGCCTCAGAGAGCTGAACACTAAGGTCACAAGGGACAGAATCAGAACTCAGATCCACAGCTGTGTGAGGTGTGCCCTGAGTTCACTTTTTTTTTTGGAGGATGTATGCCGGTGGCAATAAAAGCCGGGCTGTGGCGGAACGTGACTGCGCCCTGAGGACAGAGAGTGCCCTGGGGCTCGTCTGGACCCCAAGGAGCCCTGTGTGCCGGCCAAGGTCCCCCAAGATGTGCAGCCAGGGTCGGCCGATGCCTGAACCTGCCCTCCCTGAGCCCAGGCCACGGGTAGCCTCTGCAAGTGCCGCAAGTGAGCCATTTCTCAGAAATCCGCCCCTGGGGCTTGAAACGGGCGTCAAAAAAGAGCGTTTTGCCAACGCTTCCATATACATATATGTGCATATATATGTCCATATAGACTTACACATATATGTATATGGTGGATTTGAGGAGAACAGGGCCCTGGCCCCCAGATCTGGCAGGAAATCCAGGCCTCTCCCTCCCTCAGCCTTGGGCCTGAGCTCGGCCTGCTGGTCCTTTGCTGAGCTTTTCCGGTGGAAAACTGAGCCTCAGAGAGCTGAACACTAAGGTCACAAGGGACAGAATCAGAACTCAGATCCACAGCTGTGTGAGGTGTGCCCTGAGTGACCACTTTTTTTCTTTTGGCCAACAGGGTTGTATGCCTGCTGGAGGATGCAAGGAAGGCCCAAAGCGGGCTGTGTGGCGGAACGTGACTGCGCCCTGAGGACAGAGAGTGCCCTGGGACGCAGTCTGGACCCCAAGGAGCCCTGTGTGCCGGCCAAGGTCCCCCCAAGATGTGCAGCCAGGGTCGGCCGATGCCTGAACCTGCCCTCCCTGAGCCCAGGCCACGGGTAGCCTCTGCAAGTGCCGCAAGTGAGCCATTTCTCAGAAATCCGCCCCTGGGGCTTGAAACGGGCGTCAAAAAAGAGCGTTTTGCCAACGCTTCCATATACATATATGTGCATATATATGTCCATATAGACTTACACATATATGTATATGGTGGATTTGAGGAGAACAGGGCCCTGGCCCCCAGATCTGGCAGGAAATCCAGGCCTCTCCCTCCCTCAGCCTTGGGCCTGAGCTCGGCCTGCTGGTCCTTTGCTGAGCTTTTCCGGTGGAAAACTGAGCCTCAGAGAGCTGAACACTAAGGTCACAAGGGACAGAATCAGAACTCAGATCCACAGCTGTGTGAGGTGTGCCCTGAGTGACCACTTTTTTTCTTTTGGCCAACAGGGTTGTATGCCTGCTGGAGGATGCAAGGAAGGCCCAAAGCGGGCTGTGTGGCGGAACGTGACTGCGCCCTGAGGACAGAGAGTGCCCTGGGACGCAGTCTGGACCCCAAGGAGCCCTGTGTGCCGGCCAAGGTCCCCCAAGATGTGCAGCCAGGGTCGGCCGATGCCTGAACCTGCCCTCCCTGAGCCCAGGCCACGGGTAGCCTCTGCAAGTGCCGCAAGTGAGCCATTTCTCAGAAATCCGCCCCTGGGGCTTGAAACGGGCGTCAAAAAAGAGCGTTTTGCCAACGCTTCCATATACATATATGTGCATATATATGTCCATATAGACTTACACATATATGTATATGGTGGATTTGAGGAGAACAGGGCCCTGGCCCCCAGATCTGGCAGGAAATCCAGGCCTCTCCCTCCCTCAGCCTTGGGCCTGAGCTCGGCCTGCTGGTCCTTTGCTGAGCTTTTCCGGTGGAAAACTGAGCCTCAGAGAGCTGAACACTAAGGTCACAAGGGACAGAATCAGAACTCAGATCCACAGCTGTGTGAGGTGTGCCCTGAGTGACCACTTTTTTTTTTTTTTTTTTTTTTGGCCAACAGGGTTGTATGCCTGCTGGAGGATGCAAGGAAGGCCCAAAGCGGGCTGTGTGGCGGAACGTGACTGCGCCCTGAGGACAGAGAGTGCCCTGGGACGCAGTCTGGACCCCAAGGAGCCCTGTGTGCCGGCCAAGGTCCCCCAAGATGTGCAGCCAGGGTCGGCCGATGCCTGAACCTGCCCTCCCTGAGCCCAGGCCACGGGTAGCCTCTGCAAGTGCCGCAAGTGAGCCATTTCTCAGAAATCCGCCCCTGGGGCTTGAAACGGGCGTCAAAAAAGAGCGTTTTGCCAACGCTTCCATATACATATATGTGCATATATATGTCCATATAGACTTACACATATATGTATATGGTGGATTTGAGGAGAACAGGGCCCTGGCCCCCAGATCTGGCAGGAAATCCAGGCCTCTCCCTCCCTCAGCCTTGGGCCTGAGCTCGGCCTGCTGGTCCTTTGCTGAGCTTTTCCGGTGGAAAACTGAGCCTCAGAGAGCTGAACACTAAGGTCACAAGGGACAGAATCAGAACTCAGATCCACAGCTGTGTGAGGTGTGCCCTGAGTGACCACTTTTTCTTTTGGCCAACAGGGTTGTATGCCTGCTGGAGGATGCAAGGAAGGCCCAAAGCGGGCTGTGTGGCGGAACGTGACTGCGCCCTGAGGACAGAGAGTGCCCTGGGACGCAGTCTGGACCCCAAGGAGCCCTGTGTGCCGGCCAAGGTCCCCCCAAGATGTGCAGCCAGGGTCGGCCGATGCCTGAACCTGCCCTCCCTGAGCCCAGGCCACGGGTAGCCTCTGCAAGTGCCGCAAGTGAGCCATTTCTCAGAAATCCGCCCCTGGGGCTTGAAACGGGCGTCAAAAAAGAGCGTTTTGCCAACGCTTCCATATACATATATGTGCATATATATGTCCATATAGACTTACACATATATGTATATGGTGGATTTGAGGAGAACAGGGCCCTGGCCCCCAGATCTGGCAGGAAATCCAGGCCTCTCCCTCCCTCAGCCTTGGGCCTGAGCTCGGCCTGCTGGTCCTTTGCTGAGCTTTTCCGGTGGAAAACTGAGCCTCAGAGAGCTGAACACTAAGGTCACAAGGGACAGAATCAGAACTCAGATCCACAGCTGTGTGAGGTGTGCCCTGAGTGACCACTTTTTTTTTTTTTTTTTTTTTTGGCCAACAGGGTTGTATGCCTGCTGGGAGGATGCAAGGAAGGCCCAAAGCGGGCTGTGTGGCGGAACGTGACTGCGCCCTGAGGACAGAGAGTGCCCTGGGACGCAGTCTGGACCCCAAGGAGCCCTGTGTGCCGGCCAAGGTCCCCCAAGATGTGCAGCCAGGGTCGGCCGATGCCTGAACCTGCCCTCCCTGAGCCCAGGCCACGGGTAGCCTCTGCAAGTGCCGCAAGTGAGCCATTTCTCAGAAATCCGCCCCTGGGGCTTGAAACGGGCGTCAAAAAAGAGCGTTTTGCCAACGCTTCCATATACATATATGTGCATATATATGTCCATATAGACTTACACATATATGTATATGGTGGATTTGAGGAGAACAGGGCCCTGGCCCCCAGATCTGGCAGGAAATCCAGGCCTCTCCCTCCCTCAGCCTTGGGCCTGAGCTCGGCCTGCTGGTCCTTTGCTGAGCTTTTCCGGTGGAAAACTGAGCCTCAGAGAGCTGAACACTAAGGTCACAAGGGACAGAATCAGAACTCAGATCCACAGCTGTGTGAGGTGTGCCCTGAGTGACCACTTTTTTTTTTTGGCCAACAGGGTTGTATGCCTGCTGGAGGATGCAAGGAAGGCCCAAAGCGGGCTGTGTGGCGGAACGTGACTGCGCCCTGAGGACAGAGAGTGCCCTGGGACGCAGTCTGGACCCCAAGGAGCCCTGTGTGCCGGCCAAGGTCCCCCCAAGATGTGCAGCCAGGGTCGGCCGATGCCTGAACCTGCCCTCCCTGAGCCCAGGCCACGGGTAGCCTCTGCAAGTGCCGCAAGTGAGCCATTTCTCAGAAATCCGCCCCTGGGGCTTGAAACGGGCGTCAAAAAAGAGCGTTTTGCCAACGCTTCCATATACATATATGTGCATATATATGTCCATATAGACTTACACATATATGTATATGGTGGATTTGAGGAGAACAGGGCCCTGGCCCCCAGATCTGGCAGGAAATCCAGGCCTCTCCCTCCCTCAGCCTTGGGCCTGAGCTCGGCCTGCTGGTCCTTTGCTGAGCTTTTCCGGTGGAAAACTGAGCCTCAGAGAGCTGAACACTAAGGTCACAAGGGACAGAATCAGAACTCAGATCCACAGCTGTGTGAGGTGTGCCCTGATGACCACTTTTTTTTTTTTTTTTTTTTTTTTGGCCAACAGGGTTGTATGCCTGCTGGGAGGATGCAAGGAAGGCCCAAAGCGGGCTGTGTGGCGGAACGTGACTGCGCCCTGAGGACAGAGAGTGCCCTGGGACGCAGTCTGGACCCCAAGGAGCCCTGTGTGCCGGCCAAGGTCCCCCCAAGATGTGCAGCCAGGGTCGGCCGATGCCTGAACCTGCCCTCCCTGAGCCCAGGCCACGGGTAGCCTCTGCAAGTGCCGCAAGTGAGCCATTTCTCAGAAATCCGCCCCTGGGGCTTGAAACGGGCGTCAAAAAAGAGCGTTTTGCCAACGCTTCCATATACATATATGTGCATATATATGTCCATATAGACTTACACATATATGTATATGGTGGATTTGAGGAGAACAGGGCCCTGGCCCCCAGATCTGGCAGGAAATCCAGGCCTCTCCCTCCCTCAGCCTTGGGCCTGAGCTCGGCCTGCTGGTCCTTTGCTGAGCTTTTCCGGTGGAAAACTGAGCCTCAGAGAGCTGAACACTAAGGTCACAAGGGACAGAATCAGAACTCAGATCCACAGCTGTGTGAGGTGTGCCCTGAGTGACCACTTTTTTTTTTTTTTTTTTTTTTTTGGCCAACAGGGTTGTATGCCTGCTGGAGGATGCAAGGAAGGCCCAAAGCGGGCTGTGTGGCGGAACGTGACTGCGCCCTGAGGACAGAGAGTGCCCTGGGACGCAGTCTGGACCCCAAGGAGCCCTGTGTGCCGGCCAAGGTCCCCCCAAGATGTGCAGCCAGGGTCGGCCGATGCCTGAACCTGCCCTCCCTGAGCCCAGGCCACGGGTAGCCTCTGCAAGTGCCGCAAGTGAGCCATTTCTCAGAAATCCGCCCCTGGGGCTTGAAACGGGCGTCAAAAAAGAGCGTTTTGCCAACGCTTCCATATACATATATGTGCATATATATGTCCATATAGACTTACACATATATGTATATGGTGGATTTGAGGAGAACAGGGCCCTGGCCCCCAGATCTGGCAGGAAATCCAGGCCTCTCCCTCCCTCAGCCTTGGGCCTGAGCTCGGCCTGCTGGTCCTTTGCTGAGCTTTTCCGGTGGAAAACTGAGCCTCAGAGAGCTGAACACTAAGGTCACAAGGGACAGAATCAGAACTCAGATCCACAGCTGTGTGAGGTGTGCCCTGAGTGACCACTTTTTTTTTTTTTTTTTTTGGCCAACAGGGTTGTATGCCTGCTGGAGGATGCAAGGAAGGCCCAAAGCGGGCTGTGTGGCGGAACGTGACTGCGCCCTGAGGACAGAGAGTGCCCTGGGACGCAGTCTGGACCCCAAGGAGCCCTGTGTGCCGGCCAAGGTCCCCCCAAGATGTGCAGCCAGGGTCGGCCGATGCCTGAACCTGCCCTCCCTGAGCCCAGGCCACGGGTAGCCTCTGCAAGTGCCGCAAGTGAGCCATTTCTCAGAAATCCGCCCCTGGGGCTTGAAACGGGCGTCAAAAAAGAGCGTTTTGCCAACGCTTCCATATACATATATGTGCATATATATGTCCATATAGACTTACACATATATGTATATGGTGGATTTGAGGAGAACAGGGCCCTGGCCCCCAGATCTGGCAGGAAATCCAGGCCTCTCCCTCCCTCAGCCTTGGGCCTGAGCTCGGCCTGCTGGTCCTTTGCTGAGCTTTTCCGGTGGAAAACTGAGCCTCAGAGAGCTGAACACTAAGGTCACAAGGGACAGAATCAGAACTCAGATCCACAGCTGTGTGAGGTGTGCCCTGAGTGACCACTTTTTTTCTTTTGGCCAACAGGGTTGTATGCCTGCTGGAGGATGCAAGGAAGGCCCAAAGCGGGCTGTGTGGCGGAACGTGACTGCGCCCTGAGGACAGAGAGTGCCCTGGGACGCAGTCTGGACCCCAAGGAGCCCTGTGTGCCGGCCAAGGTCCCCCCAAGATGTGCAGCCAGGGTCGGCCGATGCCTGAACCTGCCCTCCCTGAGCCCAGGCCACGGGTAGCCTCTGCAAGTGCCGCAAGTGAGCCATTTCTCAGAAATCCGCCCCTGGGGCTTGAAACGGGCGTCAAAAAAGAGCGTTTTGCCAACGCTTCCATATACATATATGTGCATATATATGTCCATATAGACTTACACATATATGTATATGGTGGATTTGAGGAGAACAGGGCCCTGGCCCCCAGATCTGGCAGGAAATCCAGGCCTCTCCCTCCCTCAGCCTTGGGCCTGAGCTCGGCCTGCTGGTCCTTTGCTGAGCTTTTCCGGTGGAAAACTGAGCCTCAGAGAGCTGAACACTAAGGTCACAAGGGACAGAATCAGAACTCAGATCCACAGCTGTGTGAGGTGTGCCCTGAGTGACCACTTTTTTTTTTTTTTTTTTTTTTTTGGCCAACAGGGTTGTATGCCTGCTGGAGGATGCAAGGAAGGCCCAAAGCGGGCTGTGTGGCGGAACGTGACTGCGCCCTGAGGACAGAGAGTGCCCTGGGACGCAGTCTGGACCCCAAGGAGCCCTGTGTGCCGGCCAAGGTCCCCCCAAGATGTGCAGCCAGGGTCGGCCGATGCCTGAACCTGCCCTCCCTGAGCCCAGGCCACGGGTAGCCTCTGCAAGTGCCGCAAGTGAGCCATTTCTCAGAAATCCGCCCCTGGGGCTTGAAACGGGCGTCAAAAAAGAGCGTTTTGCCAACGCTTCCATATACATATATGTGCATATATATGTCCATATAGACTTACACATATATGTATATGGTGGATTTGAGGAGAACAGGGCCCTGGCCCCCAGATCTGGCAGGAAATCCAGGCCTCTCCCTCCCTCAGCCTTGGGCCTGAGCTCGGCCTGCTGGTCCTTTGCTGAGCTTTTCCGGTGGAAAACTGAGCCTCAGAGAGCTGAACACTAAGGTCACAAGGGACAGAATCAGAACTCAGATCCACAGCTGTGTGAGGTGTGCCCTGAGTGACCACTTTTTTTTTTTTTTTTTTTTGGCCAACAGGGTTGTATGCCTGCTGGGAGGATGCAAGGAAGGCCCAAAGCGGGCTGTGTGGCGGAACGTGACTGCGCCCTGAGGACAGAGAGTGCCCTGGGACGCAGTCTGGACCCCAAGGAGCCCTGTGTGCCGGCCAAGGTCCCCCCAAGATGTGCAGCCAGGGTCGGCCGATGCCTGAACCTGCCCTCCCTGAGCCCAGGCCACGGGTAGCCTCTGCAAGTGCCGCAAGTGAGCCATTTCTCAGAAATCCGCCCCTGGGGCTTGAAACGGGCGTCAAAAAAGAGCGTTTTGCCAACGCTTCCATATACATATATGTGCATATATATGTCCATATAGACTTACACATATATGTATATGGTGGATTTGAGGAGAACAGGGCCCTGGCCCCCAGATCTGGCAGGAAATCCAGGCCTCTCCCTCCCTCAGCCTTGGGCCTGAGCTCGGCCTGCTGGTCCTTTGCTGAGCTTTTCCGGTGGAAAACTGAGCCTCAGAGAGCTGAACACTAAGGTCACAAGGGACAGAATCAGAACTCAGATCCACAGCTGTGTGAGGTGTGCCCTGAGTGACCACTTTTTTTTTTTTTTTTTGCCAACAGGGTTGTATGCCTGCTGGAGGATGCAAGGAAGGCCCAAAGCGGGCTGTGTGGCGGAACGTGACTGCGCCCTGAGGACAGAGAGTGCCCTGGGACGCAGTCTGGACCCCAAGGAGCCCTGTGTGCCGGCCAAGGTCCCCCCAAGATGTGCAGCCAGGGTCGGCCGATGCCTGAACCTGCCCTCCCTGAGCCCAGGCCACGGGTAGCCTCTGCAAGTGCCGCAAGTGAGCCATTTCTCAGAAATCCGCCCCTGGGGCTTGAAACGGGCGTCAAAAAAGAGCGTTTTGCCAACGCTTCCATATACATATATGTGCATATATATGTCCATATAGACTTACACATATATGTATATGGTGGATTTGAGGAGAACAGGGCCCTGGCCCCCAGATCTGGCAGGAAATCCAGGCCTCTCCCTCCCTCAGCCTTGGGCCTGAGCTCGGCCTGCTGGTCCTTTGCTGAGCTTTTCCGGTGGAAAACTGAGCCTCAGAGAGCTGAACACTAAGGTCACAAGGGACAGAATCAGAACTCAGATCCACAGCTGTGTGAGGTGTGCCCTGAGTGACCACTTTTTTTTTTTTTTTTTTTTTTTTTTGGCCAACAGGGTTGTATGCCTGCTGGAGGATGCAAGGAAGGCCCAAAGCGGGCTGTGTGGCGGAACGTGACTGCGCCCTGAGGACAGAGAGTGCCCTGGGACGCAGTCTGGACCCCAAGGAGCCCTGTGTGCCGGCCAAGGTCCCCCCAAGATGTGCAGCCAGGGTCGGCCGATGCCTGAACCTGCCCTCCCTGAGCCCAGGCCACGGGTAGCCTCTGCAAGTGCCGCAAGTGAGCCATTTCTCAGAAATCCGCCCCTGGGGCTTGAAACGGGCGTCAAAAAAGAGCGTTTTGCCAACGCTTCCATATACATATATGTGCATATATATGTCCATATAGACTTACACATATATGTATATGGTGGATTTGAGGAGAACAGGGCCCTGGCCCCCAGATCTGGCAGGAAATCCAGGCCTCTCCCTCCCTCAGCCTTGGGCCTGAGCTCGGCCTGCTGGTCCTTTGCTGAGCTTTTCCGGTGGAAAACTGAGCCTCAGAGAGCTGAACACTAAGGTCACAAGGGACAGAATCAGAACTCAGATCCACAGCTGTGTGAGGTGTGCCCTGAGTGACCACTTTTTTTTTTTTTTTTTTTTTTGGCCAACAGGGTTGTATGCCTGCTGGGAGGATGCAAGGAAGGCCCAAAGCGGGCTGTGTGGCGGAACGTGACTGCGCCCTGAGGACAGAGAGTGCCCTGGGACGCAGTCTGGACCCCAAGGAGCCCTGTGTGCCGGCCAAGGTCCCCCCAAGATGTGCAGCCAGGGTCGGCCGATGCCTGAACCTGCCCTCCCTGAGCCCAGGCCACGGGTAGCCTCTGCAAGTGCCGCAAGTGAGCCATTTCTCAGAAATCCGCCCCTGGGGCTTGAAACGGGCGTCAAAAAAGAGCGTTTTGCCAACGCTTCCATATACATATATGTGCATATATATGTCCATATAGACTTACACATATATGTATATGGTGGATTTGAGGAGAACAGGGCCCTGGCCCCCAGATCTGGCAGGAAATCCAGGCCTCTCCCTCCCTCAGCCTTGGGCCTGAGCTCGGCCTGCTGGTCCTTTGCTGAGCTTTTCCGGTGGAAAACTGAGCCTCAGAGAGCTGAACACTAAGGTCACAAGGGACAGAATCAGAACTCAGATCCACAGCTGTGTGAGGTGTGCCCTGAGTGACCACTTTTTTTTTTTTTTTTTTTTTTGGCCAACAGGGTTGTATGCCTGCTGGAGGATGCAAGGAAGGCCCAAAGCGGGCTGTGTGGCGGAACGTGACTGCGCCCTGAGGACAGAGAGTGCCCTGGGACGCAGTCTGGACCCCAAGGAGCCCTGTGTGCCGGCCAAGGTCCCCCCAAGATGTGCAGCCAGGGTCGGCCGATGCCTGAACCTGCCCTCCCTGAGCCCAGGCCACGGGTAGCCTCTGCAAGTGCCGCAAGTGAGCCATTTCTCAGAAATCCGCCCCTGGGGCTTGAAACGGGCGTCAAAAAAGAGCGTTTTGCCAACGCTTCCATATACATATATGTGCATATATATGTCCATATAGACTTACACATATATGTATATGGTGGATTTGAGGAGAACAGGGCCCTGGCCCCCAGATCTGGCAGGAAATCCAGGCCTCTCCCTCCCTCAGCCTTGGGCCTGAGCTCGGCCTGCTGGTCCTTTGCTGAGCTTTTCCGGTGGAAAACTGAGCCTCAGAGAGCTGAACACTAAGGTCACAAGGGACAGAATCAGAACTCAGATCCACAGCTGTGTGAGGTGTGCCCTGAGTGACCACTTTTTTTTTTTTTTTTTTGGCCAACAGGGTTGTATGCCTGCTGGAGGATGCAAGGAAGGCCCAAAGCGGGCTGTGTGGCGGAACGTGACTGCGCCCTGAGGACAGAGAGTGCCCTGGGACGCAGTCTGGACCCCAAGGAGCCCTGTGTGCCGGCCAAGGTCCCCCCAAGATGTGCAGCCAGGGTCGGCCGATGCCTGAACCTGCCCTCCCTGAGCCCAGGCCACGGGTAGCCTCTGCAAGTGCCGCAAGTGAGCCATTTCTCAGAAATCCGCCCCTGGGGCTTGAAACGGGCGTCAAAAAAGAGCGTTTTGCCAACGCTTCCATATACATATATGTGCATATATATGTCCATATAGACTTACACATATATGTATATGGTGGATTTGAGGAGAACAGGGCCCTGGCCCCCAGATCTGGCAGGAAATCCAGGCCTCTCCCTCCCTCAGCCTTGGGCCTGAGCTCGGCCTGCTGGTCCTTTGCTGAGCTTTTCCGGTGGAAAACTGAGCCTCAGAGAGCTGAACACTAAGGTCACAAGGGACAGAATCAGAACTCAGATCCACAGCTGTGTGAGGTGTGCCCTGAGTGACCACTTTTTTTTTTTTTTTTTTTGGCCAACAGGGTTGTATGCCTGCTGGGAGGATGCAAGGAAGGCCCAAAGCGGGCTGTGTGGCGGAACGTGACTGCGCCCTGAGGACAGAGAGTGCCCTGGGACGCAGTCTGGACCCCAAGGAGCCCTGTGTGCCGGCCAAGGTCCCCCCAAGATGTGCAGCCAGGGTCGGCCGATGCCTGAACCTGCCCTCCCTGAGCCCAGGCCACGGGTAGCCTCTGCAAGTGCCGCAAGTGAGCCATTTCTCAGAAATCCGCCCCTGGGGCTTGAAACGGGCGTCAAAAAAGAGCGTTTTGCCAACGCTTCCATATACATATATGTGCATATATATGTCCATATAGACTTACACATATATGTATATGGTGGATTTGAGGAGAACAGGGCCCTGGCCCCCAGATCTGGCAGGAAATCCAGGCCTCTCCCTCCCTCAGCCTTGGGCCTGAGCTCGGCCTGCTGGTCCTTTGCTGAGCTTTTCCGGTGGAAAACTGAGCCTCAGAGAGCTGAACACTAAGGTCACAAGGGACAGAATCAGAACTCAGATCCACAGCTGTGTGAGGTGTGCCCTGAGTGACCACTTTTTTTTTTTTTTTTTTTTTTGGCCAACAGGGTTGTATGCCTGCTGCGAGGATGCAAGGAAGGCCCAAAGCGGGCTGTGTGGCGGAACGTGACTGCGCCCTGAGGACAGAGAGTGCCCTGGGACGCAGTCTGGACCCCAAGGCCCTGTGTGCCGGCCAAGGTCCCCCCAAGATGTGCAGCCAGGGTCGGCCGATGCCTGAACCTGCCCTCCCTGAGCCCAGGCCACGGGTAGCCTCTGCAAGTGCCGCAAGTGAGCCATTTCTCAGAAATCCGCCCCTGGGGCTTGAAACGGGCGTCAAAAAAGAGCGTTTTGCCAACGCTTCCATATACATATATGTGCATATATATGTCCATATAGACTTACACATATATGTATATGGTGGATTTGAGGAGAACAGGGCCCTGGCCCCCAGATCTGGCAGGAAATCCAGGCCTCTCCCTCCCTCAGCCTTGGGCCTGAGCTCGGCCTGCTGGTCCTTTGCTGAGCTTTTCCGGTGGAAAACTGAGCCTCAGAGAGCTGAACACTAAGGTCACAAGGGACAGAATCAGAACTCAGATCCACAGCTGTGTGAGGTGTGCCCTGAGTGACCACTTTTTTTTTTTTTTTTTTTTTTTGGCCAACAGGGTTGTATGCCTGCTGCGAGGATGCAAGGAAGGCCCAAAGCGGGCTGTGTGGCGGAACGTGACTGCGCCCTGAGGACAGAGAGTGCCCTGGGACGCAGTCTGGACCCCAAGGAGCCCTGTGTGCCGGCCAAGGTCCCCCCAAGATGTGCAGCCAGGGTCGGCCGATGCCTGAACCTGCCCTCCCTGAGCCCAGGCCACGGGTAGCCTCTGCAAGTGCCGCAAGTGAGCCATTTCTCAGAAATCCGCCCCTGGGGCTTGAAACGGGCGTCAAAAAAGAGCGTTTTGCCAACGCTTCCATATACATATATGTGCATATATATGTCCATATAGACTTACACATATGTATATGGTGGATTTGAGGAGAACAGGGCCCTGGCCCCCAGATCTGGCAGGAAATCCAGGCCTCTCCCTCCCTCAGCCTTGGGCCTGAGCTCGGCCTGCTGGTCCTTTGCTGAGCTTTTCCGGTGGAAAACTGAGCCTCAGAGAGCTGAACACTAAGGTCACAAGGGACAGAATCAGAACTCAGATCCACAGCTGTGTGAGGTGTGCCCTGAGTGACCACTTTTTTTTTTTTTTTTTTTTTTTGGCCAACAGGGTTGTATGCCTGCTGGAGGATGCAAGGAAGGCCCAAAGCGGGCTGTGTGGCGGAACGTGACTGCGCCCTGAGGACAGAGAGTGCCCTGGGACGCAGTCTGGACCCCAAGGAGCCCTGTGTGCCGGCCAAGGTCCCCCCAAGATGTGCAGCCAGGGTCGGCCGATGCCTGAACCTGCCCTCCCTGAGCCCAGGCCACGGGTAGCCTCTGCAAGTGCCGCAAGTGAGCCATTTCTCAGAAATCCGCCCCTGGGGCTTGAAACGGGCGTCAAAAAAGAGCGTTTTGCCAACGCTTCCATATACATATATGTGCATATATATGTCCATATA
Source organism: Eonycteris spelaea (assembly GCA_003508835.1). NCBI lineage: Eukaryota > Metazoa > Chordata > Mammalia > Chiroptera > Pteropodidae > Eonycteris > Eonycteris spelaea. The sequence continues at coordinate 13,787 of PUFA01001452.1, forward strand.
GACTTACACATATATGTATATGGTGGATTTGAGGAGAACAGGGCCCTGGCCCCCAGATCTGGCAGGAAATCCAGGCCTCTCCCTCCCTCAGCCTTGGGCCTGAGCTCGGCCTGCTGGTCCTTTGCTGAGCTTTTCCGGTGGAAAACTGAGCCTCAGAGAGCTGAACACTAAGGTCACAAGGGACAGAAAGAACTCAGATCCACAGCTGTGTGAGGTGTGCCCTGAGTGACCACTTTTTTTTTTTTTTTTTTTTTGGCCAACAGGGTTGTATGCCTGCGAGGATGCAAGGAAGGCCCAAAGCGGGCTGTGTGGCGGAACGTGACTGCGCCCTGAGGACAGAGAGTGCCCTGGGACGCAGTCTGGACCCCAAGGAGCCTGTGTGCCGGCCAAGGTCCCCCCAAGATGTGCAGCCAGGGTCGGCCGATGCCTGAACCTGCCCTCCCTGAGCCCAGGCCACGGGTAGCCTCTGCAAGTGCCGCAAGTGAGCCATTTCTCAGAAATCCGCCCCTGGGGCTTGAAACGGGCGTCAAAAAAGAGCGTTTTGCCAACGCTTCCATATACATATATGTGCATATATATGTCCATATAGACTTACACATATATGTATATGGTGGATTTGAGGAGAACAGGGCCCTGGCCCCCAGATCTGGCAGGAAATCCAGGCCTCTCCCTCCCTCAGCCTTGGGCCTGAGCTCGGCCTGCTGGTCCTTTGCTGAGCTTTTCCGGTGGAAAACTGAGCCTCAGAGAGCTGAACACTAAGGTCACAAGGGACAGAATCAGAACTCAGATCCACAGCTGTGTGAGGTGTGCCCTGAGTGACCACTTTTTTTTTTTTTTTTGCCAACAGGGTTGTATGCCTGCTGGAGGATGCAAGGAAGGCCCAAAGCGGGCTGTGTGGCGGAACGTGACTGCGCCCTGAGGACAGAGAGTGCCCTGGGACGCAGTCTGGACCCCAAGGAGCCCTGTGTGCCGGCCAAGGTCCCCCCAAGATGTGCAGCCAGGGTCGGCCGATGCCTGAACCTGCCCTCCCTGAGCCCAGGCCACGGGTAGCCTCTGCAAGTGCCGCAAGTGAGCCATTTCTCAGAAATCCGCCCCTGGGGCTTGAAACGGGCGTCAAAAAAGAGCGTTTTGCCAACGCTTCCATATACATATATGTGCATATATATGTCCATATAGACTTACACATATATGTATATGGTGGATTTGAGGAGAACAGGGCCCTGGCCCCCAGATCTGGCAGGAAATCCAGGCCTCTCCCTCCCTCAGCCTTGGGCCTGAGCTCGGCCTGCTGGTCCTTTGCTGAGCTTTTCCGGTGGAAAACTGAGCCTCAGAGAGCTGAACACTAAGGTCACAAGGGACAGAATCAGAACTCAGATCCACAGCTGTGTGAGGTGTGCCCTGAGTGACCACTTTTTTTTTTTTTTTTTTTTTGGCCAACAGGGTTGTATGCCTGCTGGAGGATGCAAGGAAGGCCCAAAGCGGGCTGTGTGGCGGAACGTGACTGCGCCCTGAGGACAGAGAGTGCCCTGGGACGCAGTCTGGACCCCAAGGAGCCTGTGTGCCGGCCAAGGTCCCCCAAGATGTGCAGCCAGGGTCGGCCGATGCCTGAACCTGCCCTCCCTGAGCCCAGGCCACGGGTAGCCTCTGCAAGTGCCGCAAGTGAGCCATTTCTCAGAAATCCGCCCCTGGGGCTTGAAACGGGCGTCAAAAAAGAGCGTTTTGCCAACGCTTCCATATACATATATGTGCATATATATGTCCATATAGACTTACACATATATGTATATGGTGGATTTGAGGAGAACAGGGCCCTGGCCCCCAGATCTGGCAGGAAATCCAGGCCTCTCCCTCCCTCAGCCTTGGGCCTGAGCTCGGCCTGCTGGTCCTTTGCTGAGCTTTTCCGGTGGAAAACTGAGCCTCAGAGAGCTGAACACTAAGGTCACAAGGGACAGAATCAGAACTCAGATCCACAGCTGTGTGAGGTGTGCCCTGAGTGACCACTTTTTTTTTTTTTTGGCCAACAGGGTTGTATGCCTGCTGCGAGGATGCAAGGAAGGCCCAAAGCGGGCTGTGTGGCGGAACGTGACTGCGCCCTGAGGACAGAGAGTGCCCTGGGACGCAGTCTGGACCCCAAGGAGCCCTGTGTGCCGGCCAAGGTCCCCCCAAGATGTGCAGCCAGGGTCGGCCGATGCCTGAACCTGCCCTCCCTGAGCCCAGGCCACGGGTAGCCTCTGCAAGTGCCGCAAGTGAGCCATTTCTCAGAAATCCGCCCCTGGGGCTTGAAACGGGCGTCAAAAAAGAGCGTTTTGCCAACGCTTCCATATACATATATGTGCATATATATGTCCATATAGACTTACACATATATGTATATGGTGGATTTGAGGAGAACAGGGCCCTGGCCCCCAGATCTGGCAGGAAATCCAGGCCTCTCCCTCCCTCAGCCTTGGGCCTGAGCTCGGCCTGCTGGTCCTTTGCTGAGCTTTTCCGGTGGAAAACTGAGCCTCAGAGAGCTGAACACTAAGGTCACAAGGGACAGAATCAGAACTCAGATCCACAGCTGTGTGAGGTGTGCCCTGAGTGACCACTTTTTTTTTTTTTTTTTTTTGGCCAACAGGGTTGTATGCCTGCTGGGAGGATGCAAGGAAGGCCCAAAGCGGGCTGTGTGGCGGAACGTGACTGCGCCCTGAGGACAGAGAGTGCCCTGGGACGCAGTCTGGACCCCAAGGAGCCCTGTGTGCCGGCCAAGGTCCCCCCAAGATGTGCAGCCAGGGTCGGCCGATGCCTGAACCTGCCCTCCCTGAGCCCAGGCCACGGGTAGCCTCTGCAAGTGCCGCAAGTGAGCCATTTCTCAGAAATCCGCCCCTGGGGCTTGAAACGGGCGTCAAAAAAGAGCGTTTTGCCAACGCTTCCATATACATATATGTGCATATATATGTCCATATAGACTTACACATATATGTATATGGTGGATTTGAGGAGAACAGGGCCCTGGCCCCCAGATCTGGCAGGAAATCCAGGCCTCTCCCTCCCTCAGCCTTGGGCCTGAGCTCGGCCTGCTGGTCCTTTGCTGAGCTTTTCCGGTGGAAAACTGAGCCTCAGAGAGCTGAACACTAAGGTCACAAGGACAGAATCAGAACTCAGATCCACAGCTGTGTGAGGTGTGCCCTGAGTGACCACTTTTTTTTTTTTTTTTTTTTGGCCAACAGGGTTGTATGCCTGCTGGAGGATGCAAGGAAGGCCCAAAGCGGGCTGTGTGGCGGAACGTGACTGCGCCCTGAGGACAGAGAGTGCCCTGGGACGCAGTCTGGACCCCAAGGAGCCTGTGTGCCGGCCAAGGTCCCCCAAGATGTGCAGCCAGGGTCGGCCGATGCCTGAACCTGCCCTCCCTGAGCCCAGGCCACGGGTAGCCTCTGCAAGTGCCGCAAGTGAGCCATTTCTCAGAAATCCGCCCCTGGGCTTGAAACGGGCGTCAAAAAAGAGCGTTTTGCCAACGCTTCCATATACATATATGTGCATATATATGTCCATATAGACTTACACATATATGTATATGGTGGATTTGAGGAGAACAGGGCCCTGGCCCCCAGATCTGGCAGGAAATCCAGGCCTCTCCCTCCCTCAGCCTTGGGCCTGAGCTCGGCCTGCTGGTCCTTTGCTGAGCTTTTCCGGTGGAAAACTGAGCCTCAGAGAGCTGAACACTAAGGTCACAAGGGACAGAATCAGAACTCAGATCCACAGCTGTGTGAGGTGTGCCCTGAGTGACCACTTTTTTTTTTTTTTTTGGCCAACAGGGTATGCCTGCTGGAGGATGCAAGGAAGGCCCAAAGCGGGCTGTGTGGCGGAACGTGACTGCGCCCTGAGGACAGAGAGTGCCCTGGGACGCAGTCTGGACCCCAAGGCCCTGTGTGCCGGCCAAGGTCCCCCCAAGATGTGCAGCCAGGGTCGGCCGATGCCTGAACCTGCCCTCCCTGAGCCCAGGCCACGGGTAGCCTCTGCAAGTGCCGCAAGTGAGCCATTTCTCAGAAATCCGCCCCTGGGGCTTGAAACGGGCGTCAAAAAAGAGCGTTTTGCCAACGCTTCCATATACATATATGTGCATATATATGTCCATATAGACTTACACATATATGTATATGGTGGATTTGAGGAGAACAGGGCCCTGGCCCCCAGATCTGGCAGGAAATCCAGGCCTCCCTCCTCAGCCTTGGGCCTGAGCTCGGCCTGCTGGTCCTTTGCTGAGCTTTTCCGGTGGAAAACTGAGCCTCAGAGAGCTGAACACTAAGGTCACAAGGGACAGAATCAGAACTCAGATCCACAGCTGTGTGAGGTGTGCCCTGAGTGACCACTTTTTTTTTTTTTTTTTTTTTGGCCAACAGGGTTGTATGCCTGCTGAGGATGCAAGGAAGGCCCAAAGCGGGCTGTGTGGCGGAACGTGACTGCGCCCTGAGGACAGAGAGTGCCCTGGGACGCAGTCTGGACCCCAAGGAGCCCTGTGTGCCGGCCAAGGTCCCCCCAAGATGTGCAGCCAGGGTCGGCCGATGCCTGAACCTGCCCTCCCTGAGCCCAGGCCACGGGTAGCCTCTGCAAGTGCCGCAAGTGAGCCATTTCTCAGAAATCCGCCCCTGGGGCTTGAAACGGGCGTCAAAAAAGAGCGTTTTGCCAACGCTTCCATATACATATATGTGCATATATATGTCCATATAGACTTACACATATATGTATGGTGGATTTGAGGAGAACAGGGCCCTGGCCCCCAGATCTGGCAGGAAATCCAGGCCTCTCCCCCTCGCCTGAGCTCGGCGGGTCCTTTGCTGAGCTTTTCCGGTGGAAAACTGAGCCTCAGAGAGCTGAACTAAGGTCACAAGGACAGAGAACAGAACAGATCAAGCTGAGCCCTGAGTGACCACTTTTTTTTTTTTTTTTTTTGGCCAACAGGGTTATGCCTGCTGGGAGGATGCAAGGAAGGCCCAAAGCGGGCTGTGTGGCGGAACGTGACTGCGCCCTGAGACAGAGAGTGCCCTGGACGCAGTCTGGACCCAAGGCCCTGTTGCCGGCCAAGGTCCCCCAGATGTGCAGCCAGGGTCGGCCGATGCCTGAACCTGCCCCCTGAGCCCAGGCACGGGTAGCCTCTGCAATGCCGCAAGTGAGCCATTTCTCAGAAATCCGCCCCTGGGCTTGAAACGGGCGTCAAAAAAGAGCGTTTGCCAACGCTTCCATATACATATATGTGCATATATGTCCATATAGACTTACACATATATGTATATGGTGGATTTGAGGAGAACAGGGCCTGGCCCCAGACTGGCAGGAAATCCAGGCCTCTCCCTCCTCAGCCGTGGCCTGAGCTCGGCCCTGGTCCTTTGCTGAGCTTTTCCGGTGGAAAACTGAGCCTCAGAGAGCTGAACACTAAGGTCACAAGGGACAGAATCAGAACTCAGATCCACAGCTGTGTGGAGGTGTGCCCTGAGTGACCACTTTTTTTTTTTTTTTTTTTTTTGGCCACAGGGTTGTATGCTGCTGCAGGATGCAAGGAAGGCCCAACGCGGCTGTGTGGCGGAACGTGACTGCGCCCTGAGGGACGAGAGCTCCTGGGACGCAGTCTGGACCCCAAGGCGTCCGGTGCCGGCCCAGTCCCCCCAAGATGTGCAGCCAGGGTCGGCCGATGCCTGAACCTGCCCTCCCTGAGCCCAGGCCACGGGTAAGCCTCTGCAAGTGCCGCAAGTGAGCCATTTCTCAGAAATCCGCCCCTGGGGCTTGAAACGGGCGTCAAAAAAGAGCGTTTTGCCAACGCTTCCATATACATATATGTGCATATATATGTCCATATAGACTTACACATATATGTATATGGTGGATTTGAGGAGAACAGGGCCCTGGCCCCCAGATCTGGCAGGAAATCCAGGCCTCTCCCTCCCTCAGCCTTGGGCCTGAGCTCGGCCTGCTGGTCCTTTGCTGAGCTTTTCCGGTGGAAAACTGAGCCTCAGAGAGCTGAACACTAAGGTCACAAGGGACAGAATCAGAACTCAGATCCACAGCTGTGTGAGGTGTGCCCTGAGTGACCACTTTTTTTTTTTTGGCCAACAGGGTTGTATGCCTGCTGGGAGGATGCAAGGAAGGCCCAAAGCGGGCTGTGTGGCGGAACGTGACTGCGCCCTGAGGACAGAGAGTGCCCTGGGACGCAGTCTGGACCCCAAGAGCCCTGTGTGCCGGCCAAGGTCCCCCCAAGATGTGCAGCCAGGGTCGGCCGATGCCTGAACCTGCCCTCCCTGAGCCCAGGCCACGGTAGCCTCTGCAAGTGCCGCAAGTGAGCCATTTCTCAGAAATCCGCCCCTGGGGCTTGAAACGGGCGTCAAAAAAGAGCGTTTTGCCAACGCTTCCATATACATATATGTGCATATATATGTCCATATAGACTTACACATATATGTATATGGTGGATTTGAGGAGAACAGGGCCCTGGCCCCCAGATCTGGCAGGAAATCCAGGCCTCTCCCTCCCTCAGCCTTGGGCCTGAGCTCGGCCTGCTGGTCCTTTGCTGAGCTTTTCCGGTGGAAAACTGAGCCTCAGAGAGCTGAACACTAAGGTCACAAGGGACAGAATCAGAACTCAGATCCACAGCTGTGTGAGGTGTGCCCTGAGTGACCACTTTTTTTTTTTTTTTTTTTGGCCAACAGGGTTGTATGCCTGCTGGGAGGATGCAAGGAAGGCCCAAAGCGGGCTGTGTGGCGGAACGTGACTGCGCCCTGAGGACAGAGAGTGCCCTGGGACGCAGTCTGGACCCCAAGGAGCCCTGTGTGCCGGCCAAGGTCCCCCCAAGATGTGCAGCCAGGGTCGGCCGATGCCTGAACCTGCCCTCCCTGAGCCCAGGCCACGGGTAGCCTCTGCAAGTGCCGCAAGTGAGCCATTTCTCAGAAATCCGCCCCTGGGGCTTGAAACGGGCGTCAAAAAAGAGCGTTTTGCCAACGCTTCCATATACATATATGTGCATATATATGTCCATATAGACTTACACATATATGTATATGGTGGATTTGAGGAGAACAGGGCCCTGGCCCCCAGATCTGGCAGGAAATCCAGGCCTCTCCCTCCCTCAGCCTTGGGCCTGAGCTCGGCCTGCTGGTCCTTTGCTGAGCTTTTCCGGTGGAAAACTGAGCCTCAGAGAGCTGAACACTAAGGTCACAAGGGACAGAATCAGAACTCAGATCCACAGCTGTGTGAGGTGTGCCCTGAGTGACCACTTTTTTTTTTTGGCCAACAGGGTTGTATGCCTGCTGGGAGGATGCAAGGAAGGCCCAAAGCGGGCTGTGTGGCGGAACGTGACTGCGCCCTGAGGACAGAGAGTGCCCTGGGACGCAGTCTGGACCCCAAGGAGCCCTGTGTGCCGGCCAAGGTCCCCCCAAGATGTGCAGCCAGGGTCGGCCGATGCCTGAACCTGCCCTCCCTGAGCCCAGGCCACGGGTAGCCTCTGCAAGTGCCGCAAGTGAGCCATTTCTCAGAAATCCGCCCCTGGGGCTTGAAACGGGCGTCAAAAAAGAGCGTTTTGCCAACGCTTCCATATACATATATGTGCATATATATGTCCATATAGACTTACACATATATGTATATGGTGGATTTGAGGAGAACAGGGCCCTGGCCCCCAGATCTGGCAGGAAATCCAGGCCTCTCCCTCCCTCAGCCTTGGGCCTGAGCTCGGCCTGCTGGTCCTTTGCTGAGCTTTTCCGGTGGAAAACTGAGCCTCAGAGAGCTGAACACTAAGGTCACAAGGGACAGAATCAGAACTCAGATCCACAGCTGTGTGAGGTGTGCCCTGAGTGACCACTTTTTTTTTTTTTTTTTTGGCCAACAGGGTTGTATGCCTGCTGGAGGATGCAAGGAAGGCCCAAAGCGGGCTGTGTGGCGGAACGTGACTGCGCCCTGAGGACAGAGAGTGCCCTGGGACGCAGTCTGGACCCCAAGGAGCCCTGTGTGCCGGCCAAGGTCCCCCCAAGATGTGCAGCCAGGGTCGGCCGATGCCTGAACCTGCCCTCCCTGAGCCCAGGCCACGGGTAGCCTCTGCAAGTGCCGCAAGTGAGCCATTTCTCAGAAATCCGCCCCTGGGGCTTGAAACGGGCGTCAAAAAAGAGCGTTTTGCCAACGCTTCCATATACATATATGTGCATATATATGTCCATATAGACTTACACATATATGTATATGGTGGATTTGAGGAGAACAGGGCCCTGGCCCCCAGATCTGGCAGGAAATCCAGGCCTCTCCCTCCCTCAGCCTTGGGCCTGAGCTCGGCCTGCTGGTCCTTTGCTGAGCTTTTCCGGTGGAAAACTGAGCCTCAGAGAGCTGAACACTAAGGTCACAAGGGACAGAATCAGAACTCAGATCCACAGCTGTGTGAGGTGTGCCCTGAGTGACCACTTTTTTTTTTTTTTTTTTTGGCCAACAGGGTTGTATGCCTGCTGGGAGGATGCAAGGAAGGCCCAAAGCGGGCTGTGTGGCGGAACGTGACTGCGCCCTGAGGACAGAGAGTGCCCTGGGACGCAGTCTGGACCCCAAGGAGCCCTGTGTGCCGGCCAAGGTCCCCCCAAGATGTGCAGCCAGGGTCCCGATGCCTGAACCTGCCCTCCCTGAGCCCAGGCCACGGGTAGCCTCTGCAAGTGCCGCAAGTGAGCCATTTCTCAGAAATCCGCCCCTGGGCTTGAAACGGGCGTCAAAAAAGAGCGTTTTGCCAACGCTTCCATATACATATATGTGCATATATATGTCCATATAGACTTACACATATATGTATATGGTGGATTTGAGGAGAACAGGGCCCTGGCCCCCAGATCTGGCAGGAAATCCAGGCCTCTCCCTCCCTCAGCCTTGGGCCTGAGCTCGGCCTGCTGGTCCTTTGCTGAGCTTTTCCGGTGGAAAACTGAGCCTCAGAGAGCTGAACACTAAGGTCACAAGGGACAGAATCAGAACTCAGATCCACAGCTGTGTGAGGTGTGCCCTGAGTGACCACTTTTTTTTTTTTTTTTTTTGGCCAACAGGGTTGTATGCCTGCTGGGAGGATGCAAGGAAGGCCCAAAGCGGGCTGTGTGGCGGAACGTGACTGCGCCCTGAGGACAGAGAGTGCCCTGGGACGCAGTCTGGACCCCAAGGAGCCCTGTGTGCCGGCCAAGGTCCCCCCAAGATGTGCAGCCAGGGTCGGCCGATGCCTGAACCTGCCCTCCCTGAGCCCAGGCCACGGGTAGCCTCTGCAAGTGCCGCAAGTGAGCCATTTCTCAGAAATCCGCCCCTGGGGCTTGAAACGGGCGTCAAAAAAGAGCGTTTTGCCAACGCTTCCATATACATATATGTGCATATATATGTCCATATAGACTTACACATATATGTATATGGTGGATTTGAGGAGAACAGGGCCCTGGCCCCCAGATCTGGCAGGAAATCCAGGCCTCTCCCTCCCTCAGCCTTGGGCCTGAGCTCGGCCTGCTGGTCCTTTGCTGAGCTTTTCCGGTGGAAAACTGAGCCTCAGAGAGCTGAACACTAAGGTCACAAGGGACAGAATCAGAACTCAGATCCACAGCTGTGTGAGGTGTGCCCTGAGTGACCACTTTTTTTTTTTTTTTTTGGCCAACAGGGTTGTATGCCTGCTGGGAGGATGCAAGGAAGGCCCAAAGCGGGCTGTGTGGCGGAACGTGACTGCGCCCTGAGGACAGAGAGTGCCCTGGGACGCAGTCTGGACCCCAAGGAGCCCTGTGTGCCGGCCAAGGTCCCCCCAAGATGTGCAGCCAGGTCGGCCGATGCCTGAACCTGCCCTCCCTGAGCCCAGGCCACGGGTAGCCTCTGCAAGTGCCGCAAGTGAGCCATTTCTCAGAAATCCGCCCCTGGGGCTTGAAACGGGCGTCAAAAAAGAGCGTTTTGCCAACGCTTCCATATACATATATGTGCATATATATGTCCATATAGACTTACACATATATGTATATGGTGGATTTGAGGAGAACAGGGCCCTGGCCCCCAGATCTGGCAGGAAATCCAGGCCTCTCCCTCCCTCAGCCTTGGGCCTGAGCTCGGCCTGCTGGTCCTTTGCTGAGCTTTTCCGGTGGAAAACTGAGCCTCAGAGAGCTGAACACTAAGGTCACAAGGGACAGAATCAGAACTCAGATCCACAGCTGTGTGAGGTGTGCCCTGAGTGACCACTTTTTTTTTTTTTTTTTTTGGCCAACAGGGTTGTATGCCTGCTGGGAGGATGCAAGGAAGGCCCAAAGCGGGCTGTGTGGCGGAACGTGACTGCGCCCTGAGGACAGAGAGTGCCCTGGGACGCAGTCTGGACCCCAAGGAGCCCTGTGTGCCGGCCAAGGTCCCCCCAAGATGTGCAGCCAGGGTCGGCCGATGCCTGAACCTGCCCTCCCTGAGCCCAGGCCACGGGTAGCCTCTGCAAGTGCCGCAAGTGAGCCATTTCTCAGAAATCCGCCCCTGGGGCTTGAAACGGGCGTCAAAAAAGAGCGTTTTGCCAACGCTTCCATATACATATATGTGCATATATATGTCCATATAGACTTACACATATATGTATATGGTGGATTTGAGGAGAACAGGGCCCTGGCCCCCAGATCTGGCAGGAAATCCAGGCCTCTCCCTCCCTCAGCCTTGGGCCTGAGCTCGGCCTGCTGGTCCTTTGCTGAGCTTTTCCGGTGGAAAACTGAGCCTCAGAGAGCTGAACACTAAGGTCACAAGGGACAGAATCAGAACTCAGATCCACAGCTGTGTGAGGTGTGCCCTGAGTGACCACTTTTTTTTTTTTTTTTTTTTTTTGGCCAACAGGGTTGTATGCCTGCTGGGAGGATGCAAGGAAGGCCCAAAGCGGGCTGTGTGGCGGAACGTGACTGCGCCCTGAGGACAGAGAGTGCCCTGGGACGCAGTCTGGACCCCAAGGAGCCCTGTGTGCCGGCCAAGGTCCCCCCAAGATGTGCAGCCAGGGTCGGCCGATGCCTGAACCTGCCCTCCCTGAGCCCAGGCCACGGGTAGCCTCTGCAAGTGCCGCAAGTGAGCCATTTCTCAGAAATCCGCCCCTGGGGCTTGAAACGGGCGTCAAAAAAGAGCGTTTTGCCAACGCTTCCATATACATATATGTGCATATATATGTCCATATAGACTTACACATATATGTATATGGTGGATTTGAGGAGAACAGGGCCCTGGCCCCCAGATCTGGCAGGAAATCCAGGCCTCTCCCTCCCTCAGCCTTGGGCCTGAGCTCGGCCTGCTGGTCCTTTGCTGAGCTTTTCCGGTGGAAAACTGAGCCTCAGAGAGCTGAACACTAAGGTCACAAGGGACAGAATCAGAACTCAGATCCACAGCTGTGTGAGGTGTGCCCTGAGTGACCACTTTTTTTTTTTTTTTTTTTTTTTTTGGCCAACAGGGTTGTATGCCTGCTGGAGGATGCAAGGAAGGCCCAAAGCGGGCTGTGTGCGGAACGTGACTGCGCCCTGAGGACAGAGAGTGCCCTGGGACGCAGTCTGGACCCCAAGGAGCCCTGTGTGCCGGCCAAGGTCCCCCCAAGATGTGCAGCCAGGGTCATCCGATGCCTGAACCTGCCCTCCCTGAGCCCAGGCCACGGGTAGCCTCTGCAAGTGCCGCAAGTGAGCCATTTCTCAGAAATCCGCCCCTGGGGCTTGAAACGGGCGTCAAAAAAGAGCGTTTTGCCAACGCTTCCATATACATATATGTGCATATATATGTCCATATAGACTTACACATATATGTATATGGTGGATTTGAGGAGAACAGGGCCCTGGCCCCCAGATCTGGCAGGAAATCCAGGCCTCTCCCTCCCTCAGCCTTGGGCCTGAGCTCGGCCTGCTGGTCCTTTGCTGAGCTTTTCCGGTGGAAAACTGAGCCTCAGAGAGCTGAACACTAAGGTCACAAGGGACAGAATCAGAACTCAGATCCACAGCTGTGTGAGGTGTGCCCTGAGTGACCACTTTTTTTTTTTGGCCAACAGGGTTGTATGCCTGCTGAGGATGCAAGGAAGGCCCAAAGCGGGCTGTGTGGCGGAACGTGACTGCGCCCTGAGGACAGAGAGTGCCCTGGGACGCAGTCTGGACCCCAAGGAGCCCTGTGTGCCGGCCAAGGTCCCCCCAAGATGTGCAGCCAGTCGGCCGATGCCTGAACCTGCCCTCCCTGAGCCCAGGCCACGGGTAGCCTCTGCAAGTGCCGCAAGTGAGCCATTTCTCAGAAATCCGCCCCTGGGGCTTGAAACGGGCGTCAAAAAAGAGCGTTTTGCCAACGCTTCCATATACATATATGTGCATATATATGTCCATATAGACTTACACATATATGTATATGGTGGATTTGAGGAGAACAGGGCCCTGGCCCCCAGATCTGGCAGGAAATCCAGGCCTCTCCCTCCCTCAGCCTTGGGCCTGAGCTCGGCCTGCTGGTCCTTTGCTGAGCTTTTCCGGTGGAAAACTGAGCCTCAGAGAGCTGAACACTAAGGTCACAAGGGACAGAATCAGAACTCAGATCCACAGCTGTGTGAGGTGTGCCCTGAGTGACCACTTTTTTTTTTTTTTTTGGCCAACAGGGTTGTATGCCTGCTGGAGGATGCAAGGAAGGCCCAAAGCGGGGTGTGTGGCGGAACGTGACTGCGCCCTGAGGACAGAGAGTGCCCTGGGACGCAGTCTGGACCCCAAGGAGCCCTGTGTGCCGGCCAAGGTCCCCCCAAGATGTGCAGCCAGGGTCGGCCGATGCCTGAACCTGCCCTCCCTGAGCCCAGGCCACGGGTAGCCTCTGCAAGTGCCGCAAGTGAGCCATTTCTCAGAAATCCGCCCCTGGGGCTTGAAACGGGCGTCAAAAAAGAGCGTTTTGCCAACGCTTCCATATACATATATGTGCATATATATGTCCATATAGACTTACACATATATGTATATGGTGGATTTGAGGAGAACAGGGCCCTGGCCCCCAGATCTGGCAGGAAATCCAGGCCTCTCCCTCCCTCAGCCTTGGGCCTGAGCTCGGCCTGCTGGTCCTTTGCTGAGCTTTTCCGGTGGAAAACTGAGCCTCAGAGAGCTGAACACTAAGGTCACAAGGGACAGAATCAGAACTCAGATCCACAGCTGTGTGAGGTGTGCCCTGAGTGACCACTTTTTTTTTTTGGCCAACAGGGTTGTATGCCTGCTGGAGGATGCAAGGAAGGCCCAAAGCGGGCTGTGTGGCGGAACGTGACTGCGCCCTGAGGACAGAGAGTGCCCTGGGACGCAGTCTGGACCCCAAGGAGCCCTGTGTGCCGGCCAAGGTCCCCCCAAGATGTGCAGCCAGGGTCGGCCGATGCCTGAACCTGCCCTCCCTGAGCCCAGGCCACGGGTAGCCTCTGCAAGTGCCGCAAGTGAGCCATTTCTCAGAAATCCGCCCCTGGGGCTTGAAACGGGCGTCAAAAAAGAGCGTTTTGCCAACGCTTCCATATACATATATGTGCATATATATGTCCATATAGACTTACACATATATGTATATGGTGGATTTGAGGAGAACAGGGCCCTGGCCCCCAGATCTGGCAGGAAATCCAGGCCTCTCCCTCCCTCAGCCTTGGGCCTGAGCTCGGCCTGCTGGTCCTTTGCTGAGCTTTTCCGGTGGAAAACTGAGCCTCAGAGAGCTGAACACTAAGGTCACAAGGGACAGAATCAGAACTCAGATCCACAGCTGTGTGAGGTGTGCCCTGAGTGACCACTTTTTTTTTTTTTTTTTTGGCCAACAGGGTTGTATGCCTGCTGGAGGATGCAAGGAAGGCCCAAAGCGGGCTGTGTGGCGGAACGTGACTGCGCCCTGAGGACAGAGAGTGCCCTGGGACGCAGTCTGGACCCCAAGGAGCCCTGTGTGCCGGCCAAGGTCCCCCCAAGATGTGCAGCCAGGGTCGGCCGATGCCTGAACCTGCCCTCCCTGAGCCCAGGCCACGGGTAGCCTCTGCAAGTGCCGCAAGTGAGCCATTTCTCAGAAATCCGCCCCTGGGGCTTGAAACGGGCGTCAAAAAAGAGCGTTTTGCCAACGCTTCCATATACATATATGTGCATATATATGTCCATATAGACTTACACATATATGTATATGGTGGATTTGAGGAGAACAGGGCCCTGGCCCCCAGATCTGGCAGGAAATCCAGGCCTCTCCCTCCCTCAGCCTTGGGCCTGAGCTCGGCCTGCTGGTCCTTTGCTGAGCTTTTCCGGTGGAAAACTGAGCCTCAGAGAGCTGAACACTAAGGTCACAAGGGACAGAATCAGAACTCAGATCCACAGCTGTGTGAGGTGTGCCCTGAGTGACCACTTTTTTTTTTTTTTTTTTTTTGGCCAACAGGGTTGTATGCCTGCTGGGAGGATGCAAGGAAGGCCCAAAGCGGGCTGTGTGGCGGAACGTGACTGCGCCCTGAGGACAGAGAGTGCCCTGGGACGCAGTCTGGACCCCAAGGAGCCCTGTGTGCCGGCCAAGGTCCCCCCAAGATGTGCAGCCAGGGTCCGATGCCTGAACCTGCCCTCCCTGAGCCCAGGCCACGGGTAGCCTCTGCAAGTGCCGCAAGTGAGCCATTTCTCAGAAATCCGCCCCTGGGGCTTGAAACGGGCGTCAAAAAAGAGCGTTTTGCCAACGCTTCCATATACATATATGTGCATATATATGTCCATATAGACTTACACATATATGTATATGGTGGATTTGAGGAGAACAGGGCCCTGGCCCCCAGATCTGGCAGGAAATCCAGGCCTCTCCCTCCCTCAGCCTTGGGCCTGAGCTCGGCCTGCTGGTCCTTTGCTGAGCTTTTCCGGTGGAAAACTGAGCCTCAGAGAGCTGAACACTAAGGTCACAAGGGACAGAATCAGAACTCAGATCCACAGCTGTGTGAGGTGTGCCCTGAGTGACCACTTTTTTTTTTTTTTTTTTTGGCCAACAGGGTTGTATGCCTGCTGAGGATGCAAGGAAGGCCCAAAGCGGGCTGTGTGGCGGAACGTGACTGCGCCCTGAGGACAGAGAGTGCCCTGGGACGCAGTCTGGACCCCAAAGCCCTGTGTGCCGGCCAAGGTCCCCCAAGATGTGCAGCCAGGGTCGGCCGATGCCTGAACCTGCCCTCCCTGAGCCCAGGCCACGGGTAGCCTCTGCAAGTGCCGCAAGTGAGCCATTTCTCAGAAATCCGCCCCTGGGCTTGAAACGGGCGTCAAAAAAGAGCGTTTTGCCAACGCTTCCATATACATATATGTGCATATATATGTCCATATAGACTTACACATATATGTATATGGTGGATTTGAGGAGAACAGGGCCCTGGCCCCCAGATCTGGCAGGAAATCCAGGCCTCTCCCTCCCTCAGCCTTGGGCCTGAGCTCGGCCTGCTGGTCCTTTGCTGAGCTTTTCCGGTGGAAAACTGAGCCTCAGAGAGCTGAACACTAAGGTCACAAGGGACAGAATCAGAACTCAGATCCACAGCTGTGTGAGGTGTGCCCTGAGTGACCACTTTTTTTTTTTGGCCAACAGGGTTGTATGCCTGCTGGGAGGATGCAAGGAAGGCCCAAAGCGGGCTGTGTGGCGGAACGTGACTGCGCCCTGAGGACAGAGAGTGCCCTGGGACGCAGTCTGGACCCCAAGGAGCCCTGTGTGCCGGCCAAGGTCCCCCCAAGATGTGCAGCCAGGGTCGGCCGATGCCTGAACCTGCCCTCCCTGAGCCCAGGCCACGGGTAGCCTCTGCAAGTGCCGCAAGTGAGCCATTTCTCAGAAATCCGCCCCTGGGGCTTGAAACGGGCGTCAAAAAAGAGCGTTTTGCCAACGCTTCCATATACATATATGTGCATATATATGTCCATATAGACTTACACATATATGTATATGGTGGATTTGAGGAGAACAGGGCCCTGGCCCCCAGATCTGGCAGGAAATCCAGGCCTCTCCCTCCCTCAGCCTTGGGCCTGAGCTCGGCCTGCTGGTCCTTTGCTGAGCTTTTCCGGTGGAAAACTGAGCCTCAGAGAGCTGAACACTAAGGTCACAAGGGACAGAATCAGAACTCAGATCCACAGCTGTGTGAGGTGTGCCCTGAGTGACCACTTTTTTTTTTTTTTTTTTTTTTTGGCCAACAGGGTTGTATGCCTGCTGGGAGGATGCAAGGAAGGCCCAAAGCGGGCTGTGTGGCGGAACGTGACTGCGCCCTGAGGACAGAGAGTGCCCTGGGACGCAGTCTGGACCCCAAGGAGCCCTGTGTGCCGGCCAAGGTCCCCCCAAGATGTGCAGCCAGGGTCGGCCGATGCCTGAACCTGCCCTCCCTGAGCCCAGGCCACGGGTAGCCTCTGCAAGTGCCGCAAGTGAGCCATTTCTCAGAAATCCGCCCCTGGGGCTTGAAACGGGCGTCAAAAAAGAGCGTTTTGCCAACGCTTCCATATACATATATGTGCATATATATGTCCATATAGACTTACACATATATGTATATGGTGGATTTGAGGAGAACAGGGCCCTGGCCCCCAGATCTGGCAGGAAATCCAGGCCTCTCCCTCCCTCAGCCTTGGGCCTGAGCTCGGCCTGCTGGTCCTTTGCTGAGCTTTTCCGGTGGAAAACTGAGCCTCAGAGAGCTGAACACTAAGGTCACAAGGGACAGAATCAGAACTCAGATCCACAGCTGTGTGAGGTGTGCCCTGAGTGACCACTTTTTTTTTTTTTGGCCAACAGGGTTGTATGCCTGGGAGGATGCAAGGAAGGCCCAAAGCGGGCTGTGTGGCGGAACGTGACTGCGCCCTGAGGACAGAGAGTGCCCTGGGACGCAGTCTGGACCCCAAGGAGCCCTGTGTGCCGGCCAAGGTCCCCCCAAGATGTGCAGCCAGGGTCATCCGATGCCTGAACCTGCCCTCCCTGAGCCCAGGCCACGGGTAGCCTCTGCAAGTGCCGCAAGTGAGCCATTTCTCAGAAATCCGCCCCTGGGGCTTGAAACGGGCGTCAAAAAAGAGCGTTTTGCCAACGCTTCCATATACATATATGTGCATATATATGTCCATATAGACTTACACATATATGTATATGGTGGATTTGAGGAGAACAGGGCCCTGGCCCCCAGATCTGGCAGGAAATCCAGGCCTCTCCCTCCCTCAGCCTTGGGCCTGAGCTCGGCCTGCTGGTCCTTTGCTGAGCTTTTCCGGTGGAAAACTGAGCCTCAGAGAGCTGAACACTAAGGTCACAAGGGACAGAATCAGAACTCAGATCCACAGCTGTGTGAGGTGTGCCCTGAGTGACCACTTTTTTTTTTGGCCAACAGGGTTGTATGCCTGCTGGGAGGATGCAAGGAAGGCCCAAAGCGGGCTGTGTGGCGGAACGTGACTGCGCCCTGAGGACAGAGAGTGCCCTGGGACGCAGTCTGGACCCCAAGGAGCCCTGTGTGCCGGCCAAGGTCCCCCCAAGATGTGCAGCCAGGGTCGGCCGATGCCTGAACCTGCCCTCCCTGAGCCCAGGCCACGGGTAGCCTCTGCAAGTGCCGCAAGTGAGCCATTTCTCAGAAATCCGCCCCTGGGGCTTGAAACGGGCGTCAAAAAAGAGCGTTTTGCCAACGCTTCCATATACATATATGTGCATATATATGTCCATATAGACTTACACATATATGTATATGGTGGATTTGAGGAGAACAGGGCCCTGGCCCCCAGATCTGGCAGGAAATCCAGGCCTCTCCCTCCCTCAGCCTTGGGCCTGAGCTCGGCCTGCTGGTCCTTTGCTGAGCTTTTCCGGTGGAAAACTGAGCCTCAGAGAGCTGAACACTAAGGTCACAAGGGACAGAATCAGAACTCAGATCCACAGCTGTGTGAGGTGTGCCCTGAGTGACCACTTTTTTTTTTTTTTTTTTTGGCCAACAGGGTTGTATGCCTGCTGGGAGGATGCAAGGAAGGCCCAAAGCGGGCTGTGTGGCGGAACGTGACTGCGCCCTGAGGACAGAGAGTGCCCTGGGACGCAGTCTGGACCCCAAGGAGCCCTGTGTGCCGGCCAAGGTCCCCCCAAGATGTGCAGCCAGGGTCGGCCGATGCCTGAACCTGCCCTCCCTGAGCCCAGGCCACGGGTAGCCTCTGCAAGTGCCGCAAGTGAGCCATTTCTCAGAAATCCGCCCCTGGGGCTTGAAACGGGCGTCAAAAAAGAGCGTTTTGCCAACGCTTCCATATACATATATGTGCATATATATGTCCATATAGACTTACACATATATGTATATGGTGGATTTGAGGAGAACAGGGCCCTGGCCCCCAGATCTGGCAGGAAATCCAGGCCTCTCCCTCCCTCAGCCTTGGGCCTGAGCTCGGCCTGCTGGTCCTTTGCTGAGCTTTTCCGGTGGAAAACTGAGCCTCAGAGAGCTGAACACTAAGGTCACAAGGGACAGAATCAGAACTCAGATCCACAGCTGTGTGAGGTGTGCCCTGAGTGACCACTTTTTTTTTTTTTTTTTTTGGCCAACAGGGTTGTATGCCTGCTGGGAGGATGCAAGGAAGGCCCAAAGCGGGCTGTGTGGCGGAACGTGACTGCGCCCTGAGGACAGAGAGTGCCCTGGGACGCAGTCTGGACCCCAAGGAGCCCTGTGTGCCGGCCAAGGTCCCCCCAAGATGTGCAGCCAGGGTCGGCCGATGCCTGAACCTGCCCTCCCTGAGCCCAGGCCACGGGTAGCCTCTGCAAGTGCCGCAAGTGAGCCATTTCTCAGAAATCCGCCCCTGGGGCTTGAAACGGGCGTCAAAAAAGAGCGTTTTGCCAACGCTTCCATATACATATATGTGCATATATATGTCCATATAGACTTACACATATATGTATATGGTGGATTTGAGGAGAACAGGGCCCTGGCCCCCAGATCTGGCAGGAAATCCAGGCCTCTCCCTCCCTCAGCCTTGGGCCTGAGCTCGGCCTGCTGGTCCTTTGCTGAGCTTTTCCGGTGGAAAACTGAGCCTCAGAGAGCTGAACACTAAGGTCACAAGGGACAGAATCAGAACTCAGATCCACAGCTGTGTGAGGTGTGCCCTGAGTGACCACTTTTTTTTTTTTTTTTTGGCCAACAGGGTTGTATGCCTGCTGGGAGGATGCAAGGAAGGCCCAAAGCGGGCTGTGTGGCGGAACGTGACTGCGCCCTGAGGACAGAGAGTGCCCTGGGACGCAGTCTGGACCCCAAGGAGCCCTGTGTGCCGGCCAAGGTCCCCCCAAGATGTGCAGCCAGGGTCGGCCGATGCCTGAACCTGCCCTCCCTGAGCCCAGGCCACGGGTAGCCTCTGCAAGTGCCGCAAGTGAGCCATTTCTCAGAAATCCGCCCCTGGGGCTTGAAACGGGCGTCAAAAAAGAGCGTTTTGCCAACGCTTCCATATACATATATGTGCATATATATGTCCATATAGACTTACACATATATGTATATGGTGGATTTGAGGAGAACAGGGCCCTGGCCCCCAGATCTGGCAGGAAATCCAGGCCTCTCCCTCCCTCAGCCTTGGGCCTGAGCTCGGCCTGCTGGTCCTTTGCTGAGCTTTTCCGGTGGAAAACTGAGCCTCAGAGAGCTGAACACTAAGGTCACAAGGGACAGAATCAGAACTCAGATCCACAGCTGTGTGAGGTGTGCCCTGAGTGACCACTTTTTTTTCTTTTGGCCAACAGGGTTGTATGCCTGCTGGGAGGATGCAAGGAAGGCCCAAAGCGGGCTGTGTGGCGGAACGTGACTGCGCCCTGAGGACAGAGAGTGCCCTGGGACGCAGTCTGGACCCCAAGGAGCCCTGTGTGCCGGCCAAGGTCCCCCCAAGATGTGCAGCCAGGGTCATCCGATGCCTGAACCTGCCCTCCCTGAGCCCAGGCCACGGGTAGCCTCTGCAAGTGCCGCAAGTGAGCCATTTCTCAGAAATCCGCCCCTGGGGCTTGAAACGGGCGTCAAAAAAGAGCGTTTTGCCAACGCTTCCATATACATATATGTGCATATATATGTCCATATAGACTTACACATATATGTATATGGTGGATTTGAGGAGAACAGGGCCCTGGCCCCCAGATCTGGCAGGAAATCCAGGCCTCTCCCTCCCTCAGCCTTGGGCCTGAGCTCGGCCTGCTGGTCCTTTGCTGAGCTTTTCCGTGGAAAACTGAGCCTCAGAGAGCTGAACACTAAGGTCACAAGGGACAGAATCAGAACTCAGATCCACAGCTGTGTGAGGTGTGCCCTGAGTGACCACTTTTTTTTTTTTTTTTTTTTGGCCAACAGGGTTGTATGCCTGCTGGAGGATGCAAGGAAGGCCCAAAGCGGGCTGTGTGGCGGAACGTGACTGCGCCCTGAGGACAGAGAGTGCCCTGGGACGCAGTCTGGACCCCAAGGAGCCCTGTGTGCCGGCCAAGGTCCCCCCAAGATGTGCAGCCAGGGTCGGCCGATGCCTGAACCTGCCCTCCCTGAGCCCAGGCCACGGGTAGCCTCTGCAAGTGCCGCAAGTGAGCCATTTCTCAGAAATCCGCCCCTGGGGCTTGAAACGGGCGTCAAAAAAGAGCGTTTTGCCAACGCTTCCATATACATATATGTGCATATATATGTCCATATAGACTTACACATATATGTATATGGTGGATTTGAGGAGAACAGGGCCCTGGCCCCCAGATCTGGCAGGAAATCCAGGCCTCTCCCTCCCTCAGCCTTGGGCCTGAGCTCGGCCTGCTGGTCCTTTGCTGAGCTTTTCCGGTGGAAAACTGAGCCTCAGAGAGCTGAACACTAAGGTCACAAGGGACAGAATCAGAACTCAGATCCACAGCTGTGTGAGGTGTGCCCTGAGTGACCACTTTTTTTTTTTTGGCCAACAGGGTTGTATGCCTGCTGGGAGGATGCAAGGAAGGCCCAAAGCGGGCTGTGTGGCGGAACGTGACTGCGCCCTGAGGACAGAGAGTGCCCTGGGACGCAGTCTGGACCCCAAGGAGCCCTGTGTGCCGGCCAAGGTCCCCCAAGATGTGCAGCCAGGGTCGGCCGATGCCTGAACCTGCCCTCCCTGAGCCCAGGCCACGGGTAGCCTCTGCAAGTGCCGCAAGTGAGCCATTTCTCAGAAATCCGCCCCTGGGGCTTGAAACGGGCGTCAAAAAAGAGCGTTTTGCCAACGCTTCCATATACATATATGTGCATATATATGTCCATATAGACTTACACATATATGTATATGGTGGATTTGAGGAGAACAGGGCCCTGGCCCCCAGATCTGGCAGGAAATCCAGGCCTCTCCCTCCCTCAGCCTTGGGCCTGAGCTCGGCCTGCTGGTCCTTTGCTGAGCTTTTCCGGTGGAAAACTGAGCCTCAGAGAGCTGAACACTAAGGTCACAAGGACAGAATCAGAACTCAGATCCACAGCTGTGTGAGGTGTGCCCTGAGTGACCACTTTTTTTTTTTTTTTTTTTTTTTTGGCCAACAGGGTTGTATGCCTGCTGCGAGGATGCAAGGAAGGCCCAAAGCGGGCTGTGTGGCGGAACGTGACTGCGCCCTGAGGACAGAGAGTGCCCTGGGACGCAGTCTGGACCCCAAGGAGCCCTGTGTGCCGGCCAAGGTCCCCCCAAGATGTGCAGCCAGGGTCGGCCGATGCCTGAACCTGCCCTCCCTGAGCCCAGGCCACGGGTAGCCTCTGCAAGTGCCGCAAGTGAGCCATTTCTCAGAAATCCGCCCCTGGGGCTTGAAACGGGCGTCAAAAAAGAGCGTTTTGCCAACGCTTCCATATACATATATGTGCATATATATGTCCATATAGACTTACACATATATGTATATGGTGGATTTGAGGAGAACAGGGCCCTGGCCCCCAGATCTGGCAGGAAATCCAGGCCTCTCCCTCCCTCAGCCTTGGGCCTGAGCTCGGCCTGCTGGTCCTTTGCTGAGCTTTTCCGGTGGAAAACTGAGCCTCAGAGAGCTGAACACTAAGGTCACAAGGGACAGAATCAGAACTCAGATCCACAGCTGTGTGAGGTGTGCCCTGAGTGACCATTTTTTTTTTTTTTTTTTTGGCCAACAGGGTTGTATGCCTGCTGGGAGGATGCAAGGAAGGCCCAAAGCGGGCTGTGTGGCGGAACGTGACTGCGCCCTGAGGACAGAGAGTGCCCTGGGACGCAGTCTGGACCCCAAGGCCCTGTGTGCCGGCCAAGGTCCCCCCAAGATGTGCAGCCAGGGTCCGATGCCTGAACCTGCCCTCCCTGAGCCCAGGCCACGGGTAGCCTCTGCAAGTGCCGCAAGTGAGCCATTTCTCAGAAATCCGCCCCTGGGGCTTGAAACGGGCGTCAAAAAAGAGCGTTTTGCCAACGCTTCCATATACATATATGTGCATATATATGTCCATATAGACTTACACATATATGTATATGGTGGATTTGAGGAGAACAGGGCCCTGGCCCCCAGATCTGGCAGGAAATCCAGGCCTCTCCCTCCCTCAGCCTTGGGCCTGAGCTCGGCCTGCTGGTCCTTTGCTGAGCTTTTCCGGTGGAAAACTGAGCCTCAGAGAGCTGAACACTAAGGTCACAAGGGACAGAATCAGAACTCAGATCCACAGCTGTGTGAGGTGTGCCCTGAGTGACCACTTTTTTTTTTTTTTTTTTTGGCCAACAGGGTTGTATGCCTGCTGGGAGGATGCAAGGAAGGCCCAAAGCGGGCTGTGTGGCGGAACGTGACTGCGCCCTGAGGACAGAGAGTGCCCTGGGACGCAGTCTGGACCCCAAGGAGCCCTGTGTGCCGGCCAAGGTCCCCCCAAGATGTGCAGCCAGGGTCGGCCGATGCCTGAACCTGCCCTCCCTGAGCCCAGGCCACGGGTAGCCTCTGCAAGTGCCGCAAGTGAGCCATTTCTCAGAAATCCGCCCCTGGGGCTTGAAACGGGCGTCAAAAAAGAGCGTTTTGCCAACGCTTCCATATACATATATGTGCATATATATGTCCATATAGACTTACACATATATGTATATGGTGGATTTGAGGAGAACAGGGCCCTGGCCCCCAGATCTGGCAGGAAATCCAGGCCTCTCCCTCCCTCAGCCTTGGGCCTGAGCTCGGCCTGCTGGTCCTTTGCTGAGCTTTTCCGGTGGAAAACTGAGCCTCAGAGAGCTGAACACTAAGGTCACAAGGGACAGAATCAGAACTCAGATCCACAGCTGTGTGAGGTGTGCCCTGAGTGACCACTTTTTTTTTTTTTTTTTGGCCAACAGGGTTGTATGCCTGCTGGAGGATGCAAGGAAGGCCCAAAGCGGGCTGTGTGGCGGAACGTGACTGCGCCCTGAGGACAGAGAGTGCCCTGGGACGCAGTCTGGACCCCAAGGAGCCCTGTGTGCCGGCCAAGGTCCCCCAAGATGTGCAGCCAGGGTCGGCCGATGCCTGAACCTGCCCTCCCTGAGCCCAGGCCACGGGTAGCCTCTGCAAGTGCCGCAAGTGAGCCATTTCTCAGAAATCCGCCCCTGGGGCTTGAAACGGGCGTCAAAAAAGAGCGTTTTGCCAACGCTTCCATATACATATATGTGCATATATATGTCCATATAGACTTACACATATATGTATATGGTGGATTTGAGGAGAACAGGGCCCTGGCCCCCAGATCTGGCAGGAAATCCAGGCCTCTCCCTCCCTCAGCCTTGGGCCTGAGCTCGGCCTGCTGGTCCTTTGCTGAGCTTTTCCGGTGGAAAACTGAGCCTCAGAGAGCTGAACACTAAGGTCACAAGGGACAGAATCAGAACTCAGATCCACAGCTGTGTGAGGTGTGCCCTGAGTGACCACTTTTTTTCTTTTGGCCAACAGGGTTGTATGCCTGCTGGGAGGATGCAAGGAAGGCCCAAAGCGGGCTGTGTGGCGGAACGTGACTGCGCCCTGAGGACAGAGAGTGCCCTGGGACGCAGTCTGGACCCCAAGGAGCCCTGTGTGCCGGCCAAGGTCCCCCAAGATGTGCAGCCAGGGCCGATGCCTGAACCTGCCCTCCCTGAGCCCAGGCCACGGGTAGCCTCTGCAAGTGCCGCAAGTGAGCCATTTCTCAGAAATCCGCCCCTGGGGCTTGAAACGGGCGTCAAAAAAGAGCGTTTTGCCAACGCTTCCATATACATATATGTGCATATATATGTCCATATAGACTTACACATATATGTATATGGTGGATTTGAGGAGAACAGGGCCCTGGCCCCCAGATCTGGCAGGAAATCCAGGCCTCTCCCTCCCTCAGCCTTGGGCCTGAGCTCGGCCTGCTGGTCCTTTGCTGAGCTTTTCCGGTGGAAAACTGAGCCTCAGAGAGCTGAACACTAAGGTCACAAGGGACAGAATCAGAACTCAGATCCACAGCTGTGTGAGGTGTGCCCTGAGTGACCACTTTTTTTTTTTGGCCAACAGGGTTGTATGCCTGCTGGGAGGATGCAAGGAAGGCCCAAAGCGGGCTGTGTGGCGGAACGTGACTGCGCCCTGAGGACAGAGAGTGCCCTGGGACGCAGTCTGGACCCCAAGGAGCCCTGTGTGCCGGCCAAGGTCCCCCCAAGATGTGCAGCCATCGGCCGATGCCTGAACCTGCCCTCCCTGAGCCCAGGCCACGGGTAGCCTCTGCAAGTGCCGCAAGTGAGCCATTTCTCAGAAATCCGCCCCTGGGGCTTGAAACGGGCGTCAAAAAAGAGCGTTTTGCCAACGCTTCCATATACATATATGTGCATATATATGTCCATATAGACTTACACATATATGTATATGGTGGATTTGAGGAGAACAGGGCCCTGGCCCCCAGATCTGGCAGGAAATCCAGGCCTCTCCCTCCCTCAGCCTTGGGCCTGAGCTCGGCCTGCTGGTCCTTTGCTGAGCTTTTCCGGTGGAAAACTGAGCCTCAGAGAGCTGAACACTAAGGTCACAAGGGACAGAATCAGAACTCAGATCCACAGCTGTGTGAGGTGTGCCCTGAGTGACCACTTTTTTTTTTTTTTTTTTTTTTTGGCCAACAGGGTTGTATGCCTGCTGGGAGGATGCAAGGAAGGCCCAAAGCGGGCTGTGTGGCGGAACGTGACTGCGCCCTGAGGACAGAGAGTGCCCTGGGACGCAGTCTGGACCCCAAGGAGCCCTGTGTGCCGGCCAAGGTCCCCCCAAGATGTGCAGCCAGGGTCGGCCGATGCCTGAACCTGCCCTCCCTGAGCCCAGGCCACGGGTAGCCTCTGCAAGTGCCGCAAGTGAGCCATTTCTCAGAAATCCGCCCCTGGGGCTTGAAACGGGCGTCAAAAAAGAGCGTTTTGCCAACGCTTCCATATACATATATGTGCATATATATGTCCATATAGACTTACACATATATGTATATGGTGGATTTGAGGAGAACAGGGCCCTGGCCCCCAGATCTGGCAGGAAATCCAGGCCTCTCCCTCCCTCAGCCTTGGGCCTGAGCTCGGCCTGCTGGTCCTTTGCTGAGCTTTTCCGGTGGAAAACTGAGCCTCAGAGAGCTGAACACTAAGGTCACAAGGGACAGAATCAGAACTCAGATCCACAGCTGTGTGAGGTGTGCCCTGAGTGACCACTTTTTTTCTTTTGGCCAACAGGGTTGTATGCCTGCTGGGAGGATGCAAGGAAGGCCCAAAGCGGGCTGTGTGGCGGAACGTGACTGCGCCCTGAGGACAGAGAGTGCCCTGGGACGCAGTCTGGACCCCAAGGAGCCCTGTGTGCCGGCCAAGGTCCCCCCAAGATGTGCAGCCAGGGTCTCCGATGCCTGAACCTGCCCTCCCTGAGCCCAGGCCACGGGTAGCCTCTGCAAGTGCCGCAAGTGAGCCATTTCTCAGAAATCCGCCCCTGGGGCTTGAAACGGGCGTCAAAAAAGAGCGTTTTGCCAACGCTTCCATATACATATATGTGCATATATATGTCCATATAGACTTACACATATATGTATATGGTGGATTTGAGGAGAACAGGGCCCTGGCCCCCAGATCTGGCAGGAAATCCAGGCCTCTCCCTCCCTCAGCCTTGGGCCTGAGCTCGGCCTGCTGGTCCTTTGCTGAGCTTTTCCGGTGGAAAACTGAGCCTCAGAGAGCTGAACACTAAGGTCACAAGGGACAGAATCAGAACTCAGATCCACAGCTGTGTGAGGTGTGCCCTGAGTGACCACTTTTTTTTTTTTGGCCAACAGGGTTGTATGCCTGCTGGAGGATGCAAGGAAGGCCCAAAGCGGGCTGTGTGGCGGAACGTGACTGCGCCCTGAGGACAGAGAGTGCCCTGGGACGCAGTCTGGACCCCAAGGACCCTGTGTGCCGGCCAAGGTCCCCCCAAGATGTGCAGCCAGGGTCGATGCCTGAACCTGCCCTCCCTGAGCCCAGGCCACGGGTAGCCTCTGCAAGTGCCGCAAGTGAGCCATTTCTCAGAAATCCGCCCCTGGGGCTTGAAACGGGCGTCAAAAAAGAGCGTTTTGCCAACGCTTCCATATACATATATGTGCATATATATGTCCATATAGACTTACACATATATGTATATGGTGGATTTGAGGAGAACAGGGCCCTGGCCCCCAGATCTGGCAGGAAATCCAGGCCTCTCCCTCCCTCAGCCTTGGGCCTGAGCTCGGCCTGCTGGTCCTTTGCTGAGCTTTTCCGGTGGAAAACTGAGCCTCAGAGAGCTGAACACTAAGGTCACAAGGGACAGAATCAGAACTCAGATCCACAGCTGTGTGAGGTGTGCCCTGAGTGACCACTTTTTTTTTTTTTTTTTTTTTTGGCCAACAGGGTTGTATGCCTGCTGGGAGGATGCAAGGAAGGCCCAAAGCGGGCTGTGTGGCGGAACGTGACTGCGCCCTGAGGACAGAGAGTGCCCTGGGACGCAGTCTGGACCCCAAGGCGTCCTGTGTGCCGGCCAAGGTCCCCCCAAGATGTGCAGCCAGGGTCGGCCGATGCCTGAACCTGCCCTCCCTGAGCCCAGGCCACGGGTAGCCTCTGCAAGTGCCGCAAGTGAGCCATTTCTCAGAAATCCGCCCCTGGGGCTTGAAACGGGCGTCAAAAAAGAGCGTTTTGCCAACGCTTCCATATACATATATGTGCATATATATGTCCATATAGACTTACACATATATGTATATGGTGGATTTGAGGAGAACAGGGCCCTGGCCCCCAGATCTGGCAGGAAATCCAGGCCTCTCCCTCCCTCAGCCTTGGCCTGAGCTCGGCCTGCTGGTCCTTTGCTGAGCTTTTCCGGTGGAAAACTGAGCCTCAGAGAGCTGAACACTAAGGTCACAAGGGACAGAATCAGAACTCAGATCCACAGCTGTGTGAGGTGTGCCCTGAGTGACCACTTTTTTTTTTTTTTTTTTTTTTTTTGGCCAACAGGGTTGTATGCCTGCTGGGAGGATGCAAGGAAGGCCCAAAGCGGGCTGTGGCGGAACGTGACTGCGCCCTGAGGACAGAGAGTGCCCTGGACGCAGTCTGGACCCCAAGGAGCCCTGTGTGCCGGCCAAGGTCCCCCCAAGATGTGCAGCCAGGGTCGGCCGATGCCTGAACCTGCCCTCCCTGAGCCCAGGCCACGGGTAGCCTCTGCAAGTGCCGCAAGTGAGCCATTTCTCAGAAATCCGCCCCTGGGGCTTGAAACGGGCGTCAAAAAAGACGTTTTGCCAACGCTTCCATATACATATATGTGCATATATATGTCCATATAGACTTACACATATATGTATATGTGGATTGAGGAGAACAGGGCCCTGGCCCCCAGATCTGGCAGGAAATCCAGGCCTCTCCCTCCCTCAGCCTTGGGCCTGAGCTCGGCCTGCTGGTCCTTTGCTGAGCTTTTCCGTGGAAAACTGAGCCTCAGAGAGCTGAACACTAAGGTCACAAGGGACAGAATCAGAACTCAGATCCACAGCTGT